>JAPCYS010002165.1:0-46713 GCA_028641055.1 Alopecurus myosuroides
CGTTGCTTGGGTCGTCAGTCTGTTGACTATCTCTTTTATTGACTCTTCTAACCTACTTGCAGGCTTGTACAGATTTCCCCCTTCTATAATGCATGGGCAGGTATTTTTTGACCAAAATGGCCTTTTTGGCAAACTAATGTTGAATCTGGCCTCTTCTGGAAACTATTTTCGGATCTGGCCCCTCGGGTCGGCGCCAATTACGATGGAGCCGAAGTCTTGCAGGTCGGCGCCATCCCTCCCGGTCGCCGAACATCTCAGATGGGCCAGGAAGAAATCTACGTGTCATAGGTCGGCGCCAGTGCCGTTGGCGCCGAACTAATTCCATTTATTTAGTCAGCTCGTTGCGCATGCTTCCCTCCTAAAAATGCTCCCAACCACTTCTTTTCTATAGTTTGCATGCTGTTAGTTAGAGGTTTGGTCAAGCTCCATTTAATTAGGCCGCTGCATGCTGTTGACTTCTGCCTGATCAATAAACCTTTTGATAGACCATGCATGTACACAGCTACCGGTGAGTACGTGGTTAACTAATTCTTCGAGATGATTAATACTTACCCATGTTTAATTAAACACCGCCACTCTAAGAGCATTTTCAGCGGAGGCGCAATCCCTGCGCGCTGGAAACCGGAGTTTGACGCGCGGTGTGCAGTTTTCGGATGCGAGCGCGGAGCGACAGACAGAAGCGTTAAAATAATTTTTTGGGCGCTAGAAACTTTTTGATTAGACGCGCCAAACTAGCGCGTAGCAAACATAGACAGGTTCGATACAGAAATTTAAACTAATAAACGAAAATTTAAAAAATTCTTGAAAAACGTCCGTCGCCGCTCATAGTCCTACGTTTATATTTAAACAAATCTAAGTCAATTATTTTAAGATGTAGGAAGTAGTAAAAATTCTGATAATCATAGTCCAAGTGATGCTAATTAAATTCTTAATGAAGTCCAGTGACTGCGCCCATGCATTGATCGGGTCCGATTCGCACGTACTGCCAGTACTCTATATCTTTTTTGTTTGCGGGTAACCAGTACTCTATAACAATCGAATCTCCACATTTGAAACTAGCTAGATAGGGTTCTGCAGTGTTAATTAATCCCACCGGACCTACTAGGAGCATGCATACATACATACATGCATCCGGCTGTCCAACTAGGTGAGACGTGAGAAGAAGAAGAATGAAGTTGACGGCTCGATGGTTCGGCGCCAGTGGCATTGGCGCCGACATGCCACGTCGGACTTTGGTCGATCCAACGGAGAAGTTCGGCGACGTGTGTAGATGGCGCCGAGATGCGATAGTTCGGCTCCATCGGGATTGGCGCCGACGTAAGAGGCCAGATTTGAAAATAGTTTCTATAAGAGGCCAGATGCGCTATTAGTTACGAAAAAAGGCCATTTTTATCAAAAAATACGCAGATAGAGCTCCTGGCATTTAACGTCATTTTTTTTAATTGGCCATTCACATACATGAATGACTGACAAATGTAATTGTTTTCTTGTTTTCAGACTGTCGTAGTATGCAACTTCTTATTTTCATGTACACTAGATTTTTTTTCATAGAGTTAAACGGTAGTTGTCCTGTCAAGATTTGGGTTGGCGCGTAGGGGTGTGATCAGAGCAGCTGTTCTTGATCTTGTTAATTTTTTCCTTCTCAAAACAGCTTTTGTAATCATGTGATGGTTAGACTGGTCTAAGCTGGTATCCCCAACAGGCAAACACTACTTGTTTGCTTCTAATCAAAGCATGGCCCTTTGGATTCGAAAAGTGATCACTTTGGCTCCAGTGATCTCTTTATTTTGAAAATAAAAAACTATATTTACAAGCTCTAGGAAAATCTGCAAAAAAAAAAAAATCTGGCTGCAGCCAAATGATGCATCCTACAAGCATGCGAAATTGTTTGAATTATGGGCTACGCAAAAATGAAAAAATCTTGTATATTTTGGACATTTGAAAGTGTTTACTACACTCAGATCCACACATTTTTCATTTTTATGTAGCTCAGAATATAAAGTATTTTCAATTGATATTTTGCATGTTAATTTGTGGGATAAATGGTTGACAACATACATGATTTTTTTATTTAAAAAAAACTTGTAAATACGCCTTTTGTTATTTTTAAATAAAGGAATCACCGGATCTTTTCCCGGCGCCTCCGTTGCATTTAAAAAAAAACAATGGAATCTACGGATCTTCGTAATAGCTCATATGGACTAATATTGGTGCTTCAACAAGGGAGTATGTGTATTGTTAACTTTCATCATAAAAATGATTCCTTATGAATTACTAGGTAATATGCGCGTGCGTGCAACAGGTGAGAGAAAATACACTTCCCCCGGATATCAGGGAATAGAGTAGGGATATAAGATGTGTGGCTTCTGTTCGGTCATAGATATCGCCGAGGAAGGATTGGGGATGTACATGCATGGCGTCTATTCGGGATGTGTGGCTACCCATTCAACTGATTGCAATTTTTCTTTTTTGAGAAACTTTAGCTTTTTATTGATCAATCAACATCAATGCAAAGTTTGTTCCTCATGCAATCCGGTACAGAACTATAGAAAACAGAACTACCAAAAAGTTCATCTAGATGAGCTAAAATGTGTGTTGGAGTATTTAGCAAATGACTAATATGACGGAATGTCACATAAGACATGGAGCGGCCAGCGCCTTGATGTCCTCTACGACGACGCCCACGAGAGAGCAGTCCCATACAGGAAAGTTAAAGTTGATACGCTGCACCACCGTAAGATAGTCCGAGGGTAAGATTACATTGTTCATGCCTTCATCACGATCAAGGGTTAGAGCACCCCCCCCCCCCCCCCCCCTGATAAGTGCTTCAGCAATCTCATCGTCGTAACCTCATCAAGTAGCCAATGTGGCTCCTCATCATGGCACCCACTCCAATCTGAGAGGAAGAAGTGAGCAGAGCCACATCTATACTAATATAAACCATGCCTTTACGCGACGGAGACTAGCCAAGCGTTTAAGAGGAAGTCTCACGAATATAGTCACTAGGTTGTAGGAAGAGGCGTAGCAAGATCATCTCAATATAAGCCTTGTTTTGTTAAGCTAGGTAGCGAGAGTGTTTCCTTTTTTCATCGTTTTGCACTACACTATCTCAGCGGTCCGTCGCCCCGTTAACATATGACGCTATAGTAAAACTTCGAAGATCCAAAGAAAATCAACAGATCTGGCAAGACCTATCCTCATTGGCCCTTGCCTAAAACGTTGACGAGGGACGGAGGGGTTGGAGAGACCTTATTCCAATGTGCCATCATCTCGACCACCTTGTCAATGGTGCTAGAGAGATTAAAAAAAAAATCTAACTTTAGTGACCTTGCTACAGCGCCGAGCGAAGGTCCACACCCGGCGTCCCATAGAGGCAAACAAAGGAGATGGGGACGTGTTGATTCAGAGTCGAGAAGGAAAAAGATGCAAGTAAGGTTGTCGAAACGGCACGAGCCTAGTGCTTAGCTATTTGCAGCAGCATCCTCGGCAAGCGGGGACGGCAACACTGCGTGTCTTCATCTTTGGTGGTGCTTTTCAAGTACCAAGTCTCAATGTTTAAGGTGAAAATCTTAGATTTGACATTCATTGGTTGTACCTGATCCTGGTTGACTTTTGTCGCTTTCTCGTTGAAGACATTGTTTGAAGAAGTCGGACTCTCTCTTAAGTGAAAACTCATGAACTATTTGTATCTGGCGACGGTGGCACTTGTGTACTATTATCTTACTAGAGGCGTCGCTTTTTGGAGAACTTTATGCAATCCGGGTGTTGCTTTGGTGGTGGTTTGGATACCGGTGTGAATAGTTGATCATTATTTTTGGCACAATAGTTGATCATTATGGCGGTGGGTTTTATTTACTTTTATCCTTTTGTTTGTATGCATCCCTTGGTGTGTACTCATGTTTTTTTTTTTGGGTTTAAGGTGGTCGTATCCACCGCTCGATTAGATAGAATAGAGTTGACCCAGTTTATAAGGAAAACCGGGTCCGAAAACCGTACAAACTATACACTACCCCGTTTATAAGGAAAACGGGGCTGAAAAACTGCACAAACGAGGGGACCCGCCGACCACACGACGCACGTCCACCAAACGCCACAAACACACACCTCCGCTCGGGGCCGCCGCCCCGACTTACACCACTCGGCACCAAAGCCGCACACGAGCCGCAACACCGCACGACCCAGCCGTCTTGTAGCCCTTGCTACCGAGACAGCCGCCCGTAGACCACAACGGTGCGCCAAACCCGGGGCCGCCGCCCCGGCGTAGCAGCCAGATCAACCTTCGCCTTGCTCGGAGGTGATCCAGTCGAGTCGACGCACCCGCTATCCACATAGCCCAAGGTTGCCACTCAAACCCATGCAAGGGCAGGACCCTGCCCCATAGGACCGCCTCTGTGTGGGATCTCGAGGCCGCTGCCTCGACGAACCACCGCCGTCCGGGGCCGCTGCCCCGGCATCCGCCTCCCCTGACAGCATAGCCACCGCCTCCGTCCGCCACGAACCAACCGCGCCGTGAGGGCGAAGAACCTCCAAGACGACGCCTCCAACAAGGTAGCGACGCGTCCGTCGCCGTCATCCGCTCCCGATGGAGCTTAGGCTTTCACCCGGAGGTCTTGGAACCACACACGTCGGTCGGGATCGGGGCCTCCACAACAACGCCAACTAGAAGGAGAACGACTCCGGGCCGGCGTTGTTGGCACCGACCGAGTCGATGCAAGCTTTCGCCCGGAGCTCAATCCGACCGCAAGGCAAGAGGAGCGATGAGGCGGAAGGCGGCGTCATGCTGTCAACCACCGAGCTCCACAAATCCATCCGCGCCTCCTCCAACGAGGCAAACCAGCAGGCCGCCACACTGCACAAACCTCACCCGTCGCCGGTCGCCCCCCGCAGCAGAGGCCCTCGGCACCTCCACGCCGCAGCTCCCTCCTCCCAGCACCGCCCGAGCCCGGACAAGTGCGCAACACCACCGCATCGAGGAGTGCAGACGACCCACCGCGCCGCCCCGGGCGCGCAGCAAGCCTGCGCCGCCGTCAACCGCCGCCCGGGCCCGACGGGCCCAGATCGGGCCCGCCCAGCCCATCTGGCGCGCCTCCACCGCCCGCAGGAGCTCCTTCAGCAGCCCACGGCCCCCGCGCCACACCGAGCGCCAACCCCGCCGCCTCGACGGAGCGTAGCTCCAATCCCGCCGCCAAGAAGCGCCGCGCTCGAAGATCCCGCGCGAGGAAGCCGCCCGAGCGGACCGAACGTCGCCCCGCCGCCACCTTCCTGGGAGCGCGCTCGGCGTGTTTCGCCGGCGCCCCTCCGGCGGCGGCGATGCGGAAGAAGGGGTGGGGGAGGCTTTCGGCGTCGGCGGTTAGGGTTGCCCCCCGAGTCGCCAGAGGAGGGCGACGCGGGGGGGGGGGGGGGAGAGAGATAGATAACGCCGTGCCGACATTATGTTGGGTACAGGGTATCTTCTAGACTTCTACGGGCTGGGCTAGCGCGCGAGCGCGCGACAGGAAGCTAATCGTCGATCGGTTTCCGACACACCAGCACTTGCTATATTAGGAAACGTGCGGGTTTCCTTTTTTGGCTAACGACAACGCGCAAGCGCAAAAACGTAACGACCACGTGCTTTTTACGGAGATAACGCGCGCGCGCCAGCCTGGTGACGTCACACACGTGAAAGCGCGGACGGGGTCCGTTCGTTTATTAATTTTCTATTCCCTTTTACCGACTGTAGCTATTTGTTCACAGAAAATCAATTTTTCGTAGAAAAATTAAATTCCTTTTTGGGCTAGTGAATTTTTAGGGTAAGAATAAATAGGGTGGGAGATATGTAATATAAAAAATTCCACTTCCAACTAGTATAATTTGTTTTAGCTTTCTAACAAAAATAAAAAAATTACATTCCGGCTAAAAATATTTGTTTCCTCTGATAAGTGCGCAGCCCGATTGAAACAAAAAACTGAAGAATCCCGATGTATCAAAGTTTCATCTTCCCACAAAAAAAACTTGATAAACATAGTTCATATATTTATTTCATCCCGCTTTTGATAAAAAGGTTGTGAATAATGATTTTGGGTTGGTATTTTTGGTTACTGCCTCAAAAAAATATGAGGAGGATTACTTCTTACTGATTTCGCGAGTAAAATACATATATGGGTTCATGGACGAGATCTCCTTGAAGATCAAAAATTCATTTAATTCATAGAGACATAACAAAAAAACAAAAAGTTTATTAACTCCGCTTTCAAAAAGAAAACGGCAAACAAAAAAATCATAACAGAGTACAACTTAAAAATGAATTAAAAAAAAATCGTACAAGCAAACTTCTAGCGGACACCAGTGATACGTTGGGATGGACGCGGTTAAATATGTTTTCAAAAAGGTTGGTAGTTTCCATTCATGTCCCTTGATAACTTTCTTTGGAATAAAATATATATAGGTTTCCACAAATAGTGGTAATTTCCATTCATCTCCCTTGATAACATTATTGGGAAAAATGTATAAAGGTTTTGAAAAAGATGGTATTATTCATTCATCACCGTTGTTAAAAAATTATTGGGAATATAGTATATGCTGGTTTGTAGAAAAAGTTGGTAATTTTCATTCATATCCCTTGATAAAACATTATTTGGAATAGACTATATACTAGTTTTTGAAAAAAAGTTGTTAATTATAATTCATTGCAACTTATAAATTTCTTGGGAAATAAAAATATATATTGGTTTGTAAAAAATGGGTTGGTAATTTCCATTAACTCCGTTGATAAGATTCTTGCGGGAAGTTATAAAAATATATGTTTTCAAAGGGTTGGTAGTTTCCATTCATCTCATTTGATTGCTTTGTTTTCTTGGGAAAATAAAAATGTATATGGGTTTATAAAAAAGAGGTGGTAATTTCAATTATCTCCCTTGCTAAAACATTATTGGGGGAGTTATAAAAATGTTTTAAAAGGGTTGCTAGTTTCCATTCATCTGCCTTGATTACTTTGTTTTGGAAAAAGAATTATATATAGGTTATCAAAAAGGTTGGTAATTTCCATTCATCTCTGTTGATAACATTCTTGGGAAATTATATATAGGTTTTTAAAGGGTTGGTAATTTTAATTCATCACCCTTGATAACATTATATGGACATAGACTATACATTGGTTTCTAAAAAAAAAGGTTGGTAATTTCCATTCATTGCCCCTCGTAACTTTGTTTGGAAATAAAAATATATATTGGTTCTTAATAGGTTGATAATTTCCATTCATCACCAGTGATAACATTCTTGGTGCAGTTATATAAAAAATATTGACAAAGTGCCTCTATAGGCCATGCTATTTAGTGGCAGTTTGCCAAAGTGCCACTATAGGTTAGACATTTAATGGCGCTTTGTCAGAGTGCCACTAAATGGTTGTTGCACAAGAAAAATAATTTCTACTACCGAAAACAACAGAATTTCCTAATGGCAACATAATTAGACAAATCAACCTCATAAACTTAGTTTTGTGCACGAATTAAACTACATAGAACAAATCTGATTCTTCAACATTAAAACTGGGGTAAAATGATCTTGAATCATACCTAAAAACCCGATACTACTACAGCACATCCTACTTGATGATTTTAATGAACTTAAGACCAATTTCCTGCGGAAGAGGTTCCACCTTGACTAGTAGAACATACCTTGCGCCTATATGCGCAGCATCCCTGAAGTCAGTCCATCCATCGGTGATTACAATGTAGTCATCGCCTTCAATATGGTATGAGCAGTCAATGCTGTCTTCAACATCATCTTTGTCTTCATAGAGTAGGCTGTCCATTGACATTGTAGCCATAGCCCTGGACTGCCATTGCAGATATGTACTGATATTTGAGAAGAACAATTGGATTTGTTAGTTTTTTTGTGGATTCTAGCAACAGAGTACAACAGGTAATAATATTTCTGTTTTTACTGAAGAACTAACCAGTGCATCAAAGTGTTCATTCTCTTCATTCATCCTGTGCACAACAAACTGCTTCTGTGCAATTGGTTCATAGAAAGAATCTTCTGCTGGGTAGTGCACATATTTGTATATGCCAAACAGGATGTCTGCCATGTGCACTTCAGTGATATCTCCAATCAGAGAAAAGGGTCCTGTGAAGAATGCTCCGAATGCTTGATGGCACATCAGCCAGAACTGTCCAAAAATAAGAAAACAGTTAGTCACTAACAGACACACTACCCCATTACTGCACCTACTTCAAGATCGTTACACTGAAACAATGGAATGCAATGCAAGAAAACTGCCTGCATCGCTACTACTTCACCTAGTCGAATCATTATTAACTGCATCTTTCAAAACAATGGCCACTGGAACTATCAACTTACCAAAATCATTAATATCTGCATCCTTCACATCCCCAAGACTATTGTAGACAGTGAACTCGAATAAGTTTTCAGTGCTGTTAAACTCAAAACGAATGATGTCTCCAACGACAACATTGTAAACCCTAGTCAGAGAGAGCCAGTAGGGCCCAGTTAATGCAGTCCTCAATGGCTCCTTTTTAAGTAGGAAATCAAACTTGCGAAACCCCGGGCTCCTGGCAACCAACCACTCGCCTTGAACAAAGTGGTTCAACCTTTCCATGAAGTAGCAGGGAATGACCTGCAAATTAAATACAAAATCAGCATGAATGCATCAGACAGATTTGCATAGAAACAACCGGCCCAGAATTGAAAATACATTATACTTACCACACTTTGTTTCTGCCCACCCTTGATCACAATGTCAAATGAGACTGCATGCCTCGCAGAACGACCACAGTAGGCTGCTGTCTGCATACAGAACTGACAATCCATCCCTACGAATTATCAAGTAACAAAGGTAACAGTTATAAGCCTGAGAAAAAGAATTGATGTACAATCGTATCACAGAGGTTGATTCCAATATCTAGATAACTTACTAGCAAACTTCAACAGGAGATCTTCAATGAGCCTTACGAAAAAACTGCAAATGAATGTTAGGCAAAATGCAAACGCTGCTGGAGAAATCACAGAAAGAGAGAAGCAGTAGAATGGAGTCGCGCGCTCACCTTCCAGTACTGACAACAGCAAATAGAAAAGAGAACTCCCCTGAATAGAAAAGGAACTGCCACTTCGCAGTCGTTGGCAACTTTAAAAGGGGGCTCCACGAAATGACAGTTCCACCCCGAAATGACAGTTCCCCACTACGCCACTTCCATTTTTTTTCTTTAACATTTAGAAAATACGCAGTAAAAAACCTACAACTGCTTTGTTGATTAATTATTGTTCTACGGTACAAAACAGCTCGATTTGACATGATAATGAAGGGTTGAAACCTTCCTCATTTTACTGTGCTAGTTATTAAGTGTTTACAATTTCCTTCATGATCATGTAGTGTTGAACCTTCCTAACTGTGGTGGCATGCTATTCATGAAAGTATAATCGAAAATGAAGCCACAAAAAAATACAAATTGAGAAACTGTTGACTATTTGCCGTTGTCAGGAAGGGTTAAACCTTCCTAACTGTGTCGACATGCTAGACATGGAAGTATGTAGTCAAAAATGGAGCCACGAAATAAAAACAAATTGAGAAACATGCTAGTCATGAGTGTAGGATAAAACATACGAAAGATAGCTAATAATTGGTTCAAATAAAACTTATTACAACTCCTCAAAGTTCACTTAAAACATGGAAGACTACTCCATCAGTTCACACAGTACTAGTTCATATACCGACTTCTCCATCAGTGCACCTAATTCAACACTGATGGAGTCCATAGCAACACCATTTCACACATTCACAAGCATGATTTCGAGCACATAAGCTTAGATTTGCAGAAGCAGAACATGTAGATTTCTCCTTCTTTCAGCCTAAAGTACTCAGCAACTTTTGCCCATCCACCAGATAGCATGGCCTTCCCAGATCCTTCTCCAATCTTCATCTTCACCATGCGATGCTTGTCCCTGCTGGTGCAAGTAACATGCACCTCCAATGGATTCTTCAGATACTGCTTCAGATACTCATTTGTGTACTCAAGTCCAAATTCCTGATCAAAATCCAAGTTTGCAACATCACTAAACCAAAAAAAAAAAGTATACAGCTAAACTTATTTATTTAACTAAACTTCCTGCATTACCAATTCATTAATCTTACGCAAGTAACTTCTAATATTAAGAAGCAAAATTTTCCTCAGCTTCACAAGTGTTCTTACCATCTTGGCTTTGTCCTTTACCACAGAAGAATAAGTCATCTTATACACATAGTACTTGAATGGTTTCCCTGGGAATTCCATGGTATAATCTTGCAGATGTTCACACTGATTGCCATCAAGCTCCATGTAGTTTGCAAAATAGCATTGGTCATCAAAGTAGCAAGTTCCTCCATGCTGAGGTCCTACATACAGTAAGTTAATATATGACTGCCAATTCATGCATTTCATACAAAGTTGTGAAAACCATAAAATGTCTCCCTATTTTCTGGTGTTTCTGTTAATACCTCTCTTGTACAGACTTTTTGGTGGACCCTCATAAGCTGCTTCAGTAGGAACCATCTTCTGTTTTTTGATGGTCCCTCAGGTGCATGAACTTGTATAGGCATTTTGTCTTGATTCTTTACACAAATGTCAAGAAACATGGCATATGATGGGTCAATGTCCTGCGCATCTTCTGAGTCGCTGCCCATCCTACATTTTTGTAAAACAACTTGAATTAGTGTTAATTCGTCATATTCCAACATATACGAACCATACATATGCAGTAAAAATCAAGAACATGTAGGAACTCATGTCTGCATCAGACTGAAACTCTAGCCCTACAACTATGAAAGAATAGGAAGTTCAGATGAAGGACATACAACACTGAAAAAATCTAGCACTGCAACAATGACAGAATACTAATCAGATCTAGATTCATATAAAGATGGACAAACATTGACAAATCAAGCCCTAGGAATTTAGATCCATACTTATCCAAAAGAGGAACAGATTCAAGAAATTTAGATCCAATAGAAACATAGCAAGAAACAGATCCAACTTGTAGTTCCAATAGAAACAGAGCAAGAAACAGAACAAGAAACAGATCCAACTTGTAGTTCCAATAGAAACATAGCAAGAAACAGAGCAAGAAACAGATCCAATAATATGCACGTTGGAGCTTACCTTGCAAGACAACGACGAACGACGTAATCGTCGGTTTGAGGATGGGACTTACTGACCGTCGGCGGATTTGGATTCGCTTGTGGATCTTGGTGAAACCCTAGTCAGTGAGGAGTACAAGTGAGTACAGTGAAACCGTTGTTCCCTACTTATATGAGTAACCGCTGTTTTATTTCTAGATGAAAAAAATAGACAAATGGTATGTATATTTCTAAGAAATGGCCCACTGGTCTGCCACTTTTAAGTTCAAAACAGTGGTAAAAAAGTACATAACGCACCCTCACCCACTACAATGCATTTAAGCCACGGTCCCCCACTCTCTGCAGTCATTGTCCCCACCCTCTCACACCTTCGCCTGTTCCTCTGCTCGTCTCACCGGAGCTCTCTGTCAGATGCTATCTTATATTATGCGATGAACTAAGTCTCTGAATTTCTATGTTATGTAATGAACCAACTAAGTTAAGCAATAGAAGTAGTACAAATTCAGTACCTGTATTTCCCCTGCCTCCTCCTCCTCTGGAGATGGCTCCTCCTCCTCCTCTTGCCCCAACTGAGCTGGCTCCTCTTCCTCTTGTATTTCATTCAGAAAAAATCAGTACAATGCACTCTTCATGACCAACACAACTGCTGGTCATGACAAAAAAAAATTAAATCTACATAAATAGATTGGCCTCAGATCATATGGTTCAACGTTGAACAACATAGTTCACACAGCACAACTTATACACAAAGCGACGCGTATAGTAAACTTCTATGTACAGTACTCCTGAATACAACAGTACACAGTACTAATATTTATCTTGCCCAGTTGCCCTGGTTCCACCCCCTTCATTGCCCTAGTTCCACCTGTCCCACCCTCTCCATCTTGAGTATACACTGTTGTCGGTATTTCGGTGAAGGTTTGAGTATGCGTTCTTTTTGGAGTCCGGAGCACTCGTAGCCCCCTGAGGATGCACTGCAGTTTCCTATACAACTCAAAGGAAACAAATCCATCGACAGCAGCATATTTCAAGTTAACCTCGTCGAGTGGCTGCTTCTCCCAGACCTTGTGACCATTTTCTGGAAATTTGTTTTTCATTTCTTCATAGGACTCGTCGATTAGTTCACCAGCGAGGGCAGCCATTCCTGTCCTGGGGCCACGCCCAGGAATGTGGTAAACATCTTGGATATCCTTATGAAACTTCAATGGGATTTTAAACCCCCAAGTTCTTTCCATCACCTGTCTGTCCCCCCTTATGTCCACGCTAGCAAAGTTACTTAATCCTTCCTGAAACCAACTGAATAGCGCCTCGCAACGTTCTTTCGGCCTGTATTAGTAAGAATATAAGAGTGAAATGTTATAGAATTTGTTAGTACCAATAGAAACTTATAGTACAAATCCAATTGCCAGACCATAAAAAAGATAAATAGAATAGAATTTTGGAGAATTTGCAGTAATAAAAACTTACAGTACCTAGACAATTGCCAGACCAATACAGTTCGATCCACATAGTTGAACAACCGCCACCTCTTGCTTGTCCTTCTCTTCATTGGTATACTCGAAATCCAATCCCATGAACTCCTCATAGGGCATCTTCAGTTGCTTCCTGATGAGCGCATTGAGGGTTTCCTCGACAGTTGCAATGTCGTTCGTGTAGACCACCTCTATCTCCGTCGTGCCATGGGCTATGTACGTCTTCCTCATGGTGCGGAGAATGACCTTTACCTCGTTGTCCATGGCGTCCATGGTGCCTTTCCCCTTGGCATCCGTGGCGTCCATGGTGTCTTTCCCCTTGGCATCCATGGCACAGAATGAAGACAGAGGAGAAAAGGATAGAAGCAAGAAAGAGAAGGAGAAAAAAGAGGCAGAGGGCAAAATGTGTAACCGTGCGCATGTGTCAATTCTAACCGTGAGCATGTGTCAATTCTAACCGTTCCCATGAGGCGCTTCTAATCGTGCGCATGTTAACAGTGGCCCAGTTGAAACCGAGGCCCGCTACAGATGTCAAAGGGGCCAGTAGTGTATTAGCAAAAAAAGATCATAAAATGTGTCAAGGCTTCCTAAAATGTGTTATTAATTTGGCAGCGTCAAACAAAAAAACCAAATTGACTAAGAGCCCGTTTGGGATCATCTTTTTTTTTTTTTGAAGTACTCTCATGATACTTCAGTTTTCAAAAAAATTAAAGTATTCAATACTTTAACAATACTAAGTATTCAATACTAAGTGTTTGGATGCAGTGAATAATATAGTTTTAAAAACTACAGTTTTCCAATACTGTAGTTCAAAATCAAAAAGAACAACTTAAACAAGTTGAGAAAATGTTGACTATTTGCCAGTGTCAGGAAGGGTTTGGACTTCCTAACTGTGTTGGCATACTAGTCAAAATCAAGGAGAACAACTTAAACAAATTAACAACCAAGTGACATTATATACAGATTGTTACAACTTAAGTTCTGACATAGTAGACAAAGATACAACTTAGGTTCTCACATGGTAGATAAAAAATACAACTTAGTTTCAGACATACGAAAATACAAAGCCTTCCAAACAGATAGACATTAAGTTCACACATAAATAGATAAAAGGTGCACCTTAAGGGTGCCTGCTTTACAACTAAACATTTCTTCAGCTAGCTTCAAACCAATGCCTTAGTAGACCTCTACAAAGTAGAGACCAATGGCTTCGGCTCTGGCTTCCACTCTGACCAGCAACATCGAATAAGCTTCTATGTTGGCTGCAGCCCTGAATTCAGCCCATCCTTGAGACAGCACGATGTCAGCACCTTGCAGGGTGTAGGACCCTTCAATGGCTTCTTCCATACCCTGCCTCCAGAAAAGTACTGTCCCTTGTTTAGGGAACTTGTATGGCTCCACTGTTTTGGCAGGAACATTCTGCAAAGAACAGATATTTCGTAAAGCACGATTCTACAATGGATTCAACATATGCAAGTAACAGCAGAACTTACCAGGTAGTCAAAGTGTACTTCATCTTTGTTCACCATGTGAACCCAGAACCTCATGTCATGGACATATTTGTAGAAGTCACCATCTTCTATGTCCTCTCTCAGATGTGCCATAATGGCCTTGCTGATGATCCATAGTTTATTTCGGCCATTGCTTCTTCACAAATGTCATTGGCATTTGTGAAAAGCATGTTCTCACAGGCCTCTCTAACTTTCTGTTCCATTTCATTCACCACTGTTCACAGATGAAAAAAACATTGTTAGTTACCAAGCCTTATAATGTTTTCAACTGGAAGTTCAACTAGAAGGTCAGATACAACAGTGAATATTTTGTAATCTTACGAGGGAGTTGAACTGGAAGTTTGACTTCCTTCCCATGTTCACCAACATGGTAAACAGTGAGCTCAAAGTACTCGTCCCTATCAACATCGAAATCCTCGTCATCACCCACATAGGTGGATGACACAACATCTCCAGCCTGAATGTTGTACACCCTGATAGCTGACTTCCAGTATGGACCAGCTACCTTAATCTTCTTCCCAGTTCTCTGCAAGAACATGTGGTATGTATGACCATTCATGCATTTGGCATGAAGCCAATTCTCACATAGACTGTTTAGCTTTTCCTTGAAGAAACAAGGCACATCCTGCATAACATGTAAAAAATAGTTATAATTCAGTCAGGAAAGAGGATGTGAATTTAAAAATTATTGTAGAGTACTCATGCTAGAAGTGCTACTACTACAATTTGTATTAAGTGCACTACTACAACATGCAGAACTGGCTCCCCTGTTTCTGCTCCTGCCCATAGCTCGACACATGTGGTTTCTTATAACAACCATATATCGATTTAAGTTCCTTGTATCTGGTTACTCCTTCCATCTTCGTGTTCTCTTTACAGAAGTGAGACTCTCTTGACCTTGTCTAGCATAATAAATAGTTCACTACAGCAGCAGCATGCTCTATTGTCACTGTAGCACTCCAGGACACACATGGGTATGTAATCTAACAAGATTACTTGTGTATGACTGGAGCAATTTGATGTTTATGAAATGACAAATACTTTATCTTTCTATGATCGCAAAAATAGGATCTTTCTCTACAGTTTTGAACAAAGTCAATGATGTTCTTGCAGAAAAGGTTATGAAATAAGTAGACCAAACAAAGAAATGTTGAGGATGAAGTAACTACACCAACCAATGAAATGTTGATGATGTTGGTGGTCAACCAATTTTGTGTTTAAAACCTGTCCTGTATAGAGAAATTATACTTGTATTGTTCAGATATTTGGCTTCATCACATTTTCACTATGGACTTTGTCTATATTTAAGTGTCAAAATTCTCGATTTCCTGTTAAGTACATTATGTACTGCAACTACATTAGTACTGCTGCTGCCTGGAGCGCTAAGTACTGCTGCTACTACATAAGTACTGCTACAAAAATGCTACTACAACATGCATAACTACTGCTGCTTGGATTCAGAATTGAAAAAATATCACCAATTTTCTTGCTTACCACACCCTTCTCGAATCCTTCCTTCATGTGCAACTCAAAAACCTTTGCACGCCTGTTAGAGTAGCCACATCTGTTGACCCCTTGGTCACAGAAACGACACTCCATGCCTTCTGCCCTTGTCAAAATACAAATAACATATAACTCAGTCCGAAGTAGGAATAAGTGTAAAAATATGAACAATAACCAACCTATAATTGTTCAGGCAGAAAAAAAGAGGATTCAGGCAGGGGAACACATATTCAAGCACAAAAAAAAAAAAAAAGAAAGACAAGAAAAAAAAAACTAAAAAAAAAAAAAAAAAAAAAAAAAAAAAAAAAAAAAACAAAAAAAAAAAAAAACAAATTCAACAACAGTGAGTACAAAGATTCAAGCAAAGAACACTGGGTACAAGATGAGATAAAAAACCCTAACAACACTGACAATACATGCAGAAAAGAGAACGGAGAGCAAAGAGATGCCATCGAAGCAGTAAGGACAATACATAGAAGAGATTGAAGAGCTAACCGTTTGCCTCCTTGGTGGCGAAGAATCAGAGATGAACGCGTCCAAGAAGCAGAGATGAACGACTCCAAGGAGCAGAGATGAACCTTCAGGCAGAAACACAGGATTCAGGCAGGGGAACACATGATTCAAGCACATGCAAGATTCAAGCAAAAAGGAAATTGGGTACAAGATAAGATTCAAGCAAACCCTAACAAATCGACTGAAGATACTACTGAAAAAACAGTATTAAACAACAGTGAGTACAAAGATTCAAGCAAAGAACACTGGTAGAAGATGAGATAAAAAAACCCTAACAAGAAAAAACCCTAACAACACTGACAATACATGCAGAAAGAGAGCGGAGAGCAAAGAGATGCCATTGAAGCAGTAACGACAATGCATAGAAGAGATTGAAGAACTAACCGTTTGCCTCCTTGGTGGCGAAGAATCAGAGATGAACGACTCCAAGGAGCAGAGATGAACCTTCTGGTTTGCCTCCAAGAAAAGACGAAGAGAAATGGAAATAAGAATCAATACAAAAAGATAGATGGAGAGAATAGTTTTAGGGAACTGAAAGAAAAGAGGAAGAGGAAGAGGAAAACGAAGATGAACTCACCGTTCTCGGTCTAGTCGTACAGGCGCAGTCTCCAAAGCGCCTCTGCTAATATGAAGGAGGTAGTGGGGGGAACAGAGTGGGGTCATGCGCGCCTCTGCAACTTCTTGCAGTTGAGGCTTTTTTCGTGGTTGTCTCGTTACTGGGCCGCAACTGCTTGCATTAGAGGCTTTCTTCGTGGTGGGCTCATTACTGTGCTGCGAATAAATGTACGCTACAACATACTGTTGGTCTAGAACAAAAAAAGCATGACAGTCAGATTAAAAAAAAATGTAGACTGCTAGCCAATGTTCTGGATGTTTATCATTCCATAACAAATAAGGCATGACAGTCAGAGTAAAGTAATATACCTATCAGTAAAAATTAGAACTGGACAAAAAATTGGCACTTTAACTTCTTTTACATACATTAGGATATTTGTCAAAATAGGGAAGCAGAAAGTATACAGTTACATCACTGATACAAATAGTCTGTTACTTGGCACAAGTAGTTGGCTAAATCTTCAAGTGGAGTGATCACTAGCTTAAGCCAAGCGATGGGATCTCTTTCTTTAGAAAATCTATAATCTTTGAAGCTGAATGTACAGATGCATCCTTCCTCCAGCCTGAATTCTTCTACGATTGCTGACCAGACACTTGAGATGATAGCCTTCCCTCTTGAACTCAAGTTAAGCCATGATTACTTTGTTATAAAAAAAATGTTTTCGAAGGGTTGGTAGTTTTCATTCACAACCCTTGATAACATTCTTCGGAATAAACTAAACATAGGTTCCTAAAAAAATGTTTTCAAAGGGTTGGTATTTTTCATTAACCTCCCTTGATAACATTCTTGGGAACAGACTATACATAGGTTGCTAAAAAAAGGTTGGTAATTTCCATTCATTGGCCTTGACAACTTTCTTTGGATATTAATATTGGTTCGTAAGGGTTGGTAATTTCCATTCATCCCCGTTGATAACATACCAGGAAAAAATTATATATAAGTTTTTCCAGGGTTGGTAATTTCCATTCAACACCCTTGATAACAATCTTGGGAATAGACTATACATAGGTTCCTAAAAAAAAGGGTGGTAATTTTCATTCATTGCCCTTGATAACTATCTTTGGAAATAAAAATTTATAATAGTTCTTAAAAAAGGTTGGTAATTTCCATTCATGTCCCTTGATAACATTCTTGGGAAAATTATATATATGTTTTCAAAAGGGTTGGTCATTTGCAATCATCGCCCTTGATAACATCCTTGGGAATAGACTATACATAGGTTCCTAAAAAAATTGGTTGGTAGTTTCCATTCATGTCCTTATAACATTCTTGGGAAAATTAATATATGTTTTCAAAGGTTGGTAATTTGAATTCATTGCCCTTGATAACATCCTTGGGATAGACTATACTGTTTTTGAAAAAGGTTGTTAATTTTAATTCATTGCCCTTACGAAATTCTTGAAATAAATATATAGTGGTTCTAAAAGGTTGGTAATTTCCATTATCCCTTGATAACATTCTTGGGGAATTATAAAATATGTTTTCCAAGGGTTTGTAGTTTCCATTCATCGTTGATAAATTCCAGGGAAAAATTATATGTAAGTTTTTGAAAGGTTGGTAATTTTCATTCACCCTTGATAACATTCTTGGGAATACACTATACATAGGTTCCTAAAAAAAGGTTGGTAATTTGCATTCATCGCCCTTGATAACATCCTTGGGAATAGACTATATTTGATTTTAATTCATTGTCACTTATGAAATTCTTGGTAAATAATATATATAGTGGTTTCTAAATAAGGTTGGTAATTTCCATTATCTCCCTTGATAAATTCTTGGAAATTATAAAAATATGTTTTCAAAGGGTTGGTAGTTTCCATTCATCTCCATTGATAACATTCAGGGAAAAATTATATAAGTTTTGAAAGGTTGGTAATTTTCATTCATACCCTTGATAACATCCTTGGGAATAGACTATACATAGGTTCCTAAAAAAAGGGTTGGTAATTTGCATTCATTGCCCTTGATAACTTTCTTTGGAAATAAAAATGGTTCTTAAAAAATGGTTGGTAGTTTCCATTCATGTCCCTTTATAACATTCTTGGGAAAATTATATATATGTTTTCAAAGGGTTGGTAATTTGCATTCATCGCCCTTGATAACATCCTTGGGGATATATATACTGGTTTTTGAAAAAGGTTGTTAATTTTAATTCATTGTCCCTTATGAAATTCTTGGGAAATAAATATATATAGTGGTTTCTAAATAAGGTTGGTAATTTCCATTATCTCCCTTGATAACATTCTTGGGGATTTATAAAATATGTTTTCCAAGGGTTGGTAGTTTCCATTCATCTCCATTGATAACATTCCAGGGAAAAATTATATAAGTTTTGAAAGGTTGGTAATTTTCATTCAACCCTTGATAACATCTTGGGAATAGACTATACATAGGTTCCTAAAAAAAAGGGTTGGTAATTTCCATTCATTGCCCTTGATAACTTTCTTTGGAATAAAAATTTATAATGATTCTTAAAAGGTTGGTAGTTTCCATTCATGTCCCTTGATACATTCTTGGAAAATTATACATATGTTTTCAAAGGGTTGGTAATTTGCATTCATCGCCCTTGATAACATCCTTGGGAATAGTCTATACATAGCTCCTAAAAAAAGGGTTGGTAATATCCATACTTTTCCCTTGATAACTTTCTTTGGAAATAAAAATTTATAATGGTTCTTAAAAAAGGTTGGTAAGTTTCCATTCATGTCCCTTGATAACATTCTTGGAAAAATTATATGTTTTCTCAAAGGGTTGGTAATTTGCTTTCATCGCCCTTGATAACATCCTTGGGAATAGACTATATACTGGTTTTTGAAAAAAGTTGTTGATTTTAATTCATTGTCACTTATGAAATTCTTGGTAAATAAATATATATAGTGGTTTCTAAAATAAGGTTGGTAATTTCCATTATCTCCCTTGATAACATTCTTGCGGAAATTATAAAAATATGTTTTCAAAGGGTTGGTAGTTTCCATTCATCTCCATTGATAACATTCCAGGGAAAAATTATATATAAGTTTTTGAAAGGTTGGTAATTTTCATTCAAAACTCTTGATAACAATCTTGGGAATAGACTATACATAGGTTCCTAAAAAAAAAGGGTTGGTAATTTTCATTCATTGCCCTTGATAACTTTCTTTGGAAATAAAAATTTATAATGGTTCTTAAAAAAAGGTTGGTAGTTTCCATTCATGTCCCTTGATAACATTCTTGGGAAAATTTATATATGTTTTCAAAATGGTAGGTAATTTGCATTCATCGCCCTTGATAACATCCTTGGGAATAGACTATACATAGGTTCCTAAAAAAAAAGGGTTGGTAGTTTCCATTCATGTCCCTTGATAACTTTCTTTGGAAAATTATATATATGTTTTCAAAGGGTTGGTAATTTGCTTTCATCGCCCTTGATAACATCCTTGGGAATAGAGTATATACTGGTTTTTGAAAAAGGTTGTTGATTTTAATTCATTGTCCCTTATGAAATTCTTGGGAAATAATATATATAGTGGTAAAATAAGGTTGGTAATTTCCATTATCTCCCTTGATAACATTCTTGGGAAATTATAAAAATATGTTTTCAAAGGGTTGGTAGTTTCCATTCATCTCCATTGATAACATTCCAGGGAAAAATTATATATAAGTTTTTGAAAGGTTGGTAATTTTCATTCAATACCCTTGATAACATCCTTGGGAATAGACTATACATAGGTTCCTAAAAAAAGGTTGGTAATTTGCATTCATTCCCTTGATAACTTTCTTTGGAAATAAAAATTTATGATGATTCTTAAAAAAATGGTTGGTAGTTTCCATTCATGTCCCTTTATAACATTCTTGGGAAAATTATATATATGTTTTCAAAGGGTTGGTAATTTTCATTCATCGCCCTTGATAAACATCCTTGGAGATATACTATATAATGGTTTTTGAAAAAGGTTGTTAATTTTAATTCATTGTCCCTTATGAAATTCTTGGGAAATAAATATATATAGTGGTTTCTAAATAAGGTTGGTAATTTCCATTATCTCCCTTGATAACATTCTTGGGGGATTTATAAAATATGTTTTCCAAGGGTTGGTAGTTTCCATTCATCTCCATTGATAACATTCCAGGGAAAAATTATATATAAGTTATTGAAAGGTTGGTAATTTTCGTTCAACACCCTTGATAACATTCTTGGGAATAGACTATACATAGGTTCCTAAAAAAATGGTTGGTAATTTCCATTCATTGCCCTTGATAACTTTCTTTGGAAATAAAAATTTATAATGATTCTTACAAAAGGTTGGTAGTTTCCATTCATGTCCCTTGATAGCATTCTTGAGAAAATTATACATATGTTTTCAAAGGGTTGGTAATTTGCATTCATCGCCCTTGATAACATCCTTGGGAATAGTCTATACAAAGCTCCTAAAAAAAAGGGTTGGTAATATCCATACTTTGCCCTTGATAACTTTCTTTGGAAATAAAAATTTATAATGGTTCTTAAAAAAGGTTGGTAGTTTCCATTCATGTCCCTTGATAACATTCTTGGAAAATTATATGTATGTTCTCAAAGGGTTGGTAATTTGCTTTCATCGCCCTTGATAACATCCTTGGGAATAGACTATATACTGGTTTTTGAAAAAGGTTGTTAATTTTAATTCATTGTCCCTTATGAAAAATTCTTGGGAAATATATATAGTGGTTTCTAAAAAATAAGGTTGGTAATTTCCATTATCTCCCTTGATAACATTCTTGGGGAAATTATAAAAAATATGTTTTCAAATGGTTGGTAGTTTCCATTCATCTCCATTGATAACATTCCAGGGAAAATTATATAAGTTTTCGAAAGGTTGGTAATTTTCATTCAAAACCCTTGATACAAATCTTGGGAATAGACTATACATAGGTTCCTAAAAAAAAGGGTTGGTAATTTTCATTCATTGCCCTTGATAACTTTCTTTGGAAATAAAAATTTATAATGGTTCTTAAAAAAAGGTTGGTACTTTCCATTCAAGTCCCTTGATAACATTCTTGGGAAAATTATATATGTTTTCAAAAGGGTAGGTAATTTGCATTCATCGCCCTTGATAACATCCTTGGGAATAGACTATACATAGGTTCCTAAAAAAAGGGTTGGTAGTTTCCATTCATGTCCCTTGATAACTTTCTTTGGAAAATTATATATGTTTTCAAAGGGTTGGTAATTTGCATTCATCGCCCTTGATAAACATCCTTTGGGATAGACTATATACTGGTTTTTGAAAAAGGTTGTTAATTTTAATTCATTATCCCTTATGAAATTCTTGGGAAATAAATATATATAGTGGTTTCTAAATAAGGTTGGTAGTTTCCATTATCTCCCTTGATAACATTCTTGGGGGGTTATAATATGTTTTCCAAGGGTTGGTAGTTTCCATTCATCTACTTGATAACATTCCAGGGAAAAATTATATAAGTTATTGAAAGGTTGGTAATTTTCGTTCAACACCCTTGATAACATTCTTGGGAAAATAGACTATACATAGGTTCCTAAAAAAAGGTTGGTAATTTCCATTCATTGCCCTTGATAACTTTCTTTGGAAATAAAAATTTATAATGATTCTTAAAAAAGGTTGGTAGTTTCCAATCATGTCCCTTTATAACATTCTTGAGAAAATTATATATATGTTTTCAAATGGTTGGTAATTTGCATTCATGGCCCTTGATAACATCCTTGGGGATATACTATACTAGGTTCAAAAAAAGGGTTGGTAATCATTCATTGCCCTTGATAACTTTCTTTGGAAATAAAAATTTATAATGGTTCTTAAAAAAGGTTGGTAGTTTCCATTTATGTCCCTTGATAACATTCTTGTGAAAATTATATGTATGTTTTGAAAGGGTTGGTAGTTTCCATTCATCTCCCTTGATTACTTTGTTTTGGAAAAGAAAATATATATATGTTTCCAAAGGGTTGGTAATTCCCATTCATCTCCCCTGGTTTTGTTTGGAAAATTATATATAGGTTTCCCCTAAATTTTCATTCACCACCCTTTGATAACATTCTTGGGAATAGACTATGCATTGGTTTCTAAAAAAAATGTTGATAATTTCCATTCATCTCCCTTGATAATTTCTTTGGAAATAAAAATATATACTGGTTCTTAAAAGTTGGTAATTTCGATTCTACTCCATTGATAACATTCTTGGCAAAAAAAAAATATGTTTTCAAAGGGTTGGTAATTTCCATTCATCTCCGTTAAATAACATTATTGGGAAATTATATATGTTTTTAGAGAGTTGGTAATTTTCATTCACCATTGTAAAAACATTGGGTGGGAATAGACTATACATTGGTTCCTAGAAAAAAAAGGTTGGTACTTTCCATTCATCTCCATTGACAATTTCTTTTGGAAACAGAAATATATATTGGTTCTTAAAAGTAGGTAATTTCCATTCATCTCCATTGATAACATTCTTGCGAAAAAATATATATAAGTTTTTGAAGGGTTGGTAATTTTCATTCACCACCCTTGATAACATTCTTGGGATAGAGTATGCATTGGTTTCTCAAGAAAAATGTAGGTAATTTCCATTCATCTCCCTTGAAAATTTCTTTGCAAAATGTAGATTGCTTTATTTGCTTGCAAGTGTTTGTTAGTTTTTTAATTAAAACTATTTGCTGTAAAATAAGCATTGTTAAGGAATTATGTAACACAAGTGCGTGCTTATGGGGTTGTTATCATTACTGTTAGAGCTCTTGCGATAATTAAGTTGTCATTATCTTATATCCCAACGACTACCCTGCTTGTTACCGTTTTTATAGGGTTGTTATCATTACTGTTAGTGCTGTTGCAAAAAATAAATTGTCGTTATCTTATCTCCAAGCGACTCCCCCTGCTCCCTCTTATAAATAAACAGGGCGTTTGCATCTCACGTATTGCTCTTCCGCTCTTGTATCGCTCTTCCTCTTCCCCTTCCTCCCTCCCCACTATGCAGAGCTCCAACATCATGGCCTTTCCATGAACACAAGGTTCCTTGTCATGGAACCACGGAGCTTAACATGGTCTACACCAACAAAGCTGACACGTTGATGAGTGGATCGAGAAGGTTCAAGCTCTGCTAGATGCTGCCCAGAGGAAGATCATAGGGGTTGATGTCGAGTACACCAGTTGCCGCGGATCTTATGTCTTTCCTCAGAAGGTTGCTGTCCTCCAGTTGTGTGTGGGCAATGAGTGTTTGGTTTATCACGCGTGCCACGCTGATAAACATAGTGATCTGCTTTATGCCTTCTTGCACAATTTTCGTTTAACTTTTGCTGGTTTTGACATTGTTCATGATAAAAAAGTCATGGGTAGATCTGGATTTAGTATTATGGTATACAAGGACATTCAGCGCATCTGGAGAGACCCTGACAACGAGAAGCCAAGAACCAAGAAGCAAGGACTGAAGGATGTTGCTGCAGCTGTGATAGATGAGTACTACAGGAACATGAAGGAGGGGTTTGGTGAAAAGGAGCACGAAATGTGGAAGAATACACCCCTGTCACAGAAACACATAGAATATGCTGCTAGGGATGCGTATGCTGCTTACGAGATTTATAGGCGTCTAGATGTGTACGAGAGGGGTTTCTTCTCTCTGTACTGCAACTCAGTTAAGAAGCGTGCTAGGGAATGGTAGGGAATGAGATAGTGGGCGTTGTGAATCACAATAAGTTTTTATGTTGTTTGTTTATTACCTGAAGTGTGCTAGGGAGTGTTTGTTTATTTCCATTTTGTTTTTACTATCATTGTGAAATAAAAAGTGTGTTATCCAGTACAAGTGTTTTTAGTTACAAATGCTACATTGCTTAATATGCTGTCTGCTGACATGAGGTACATCTGCTATGATGTAGATATTGCAACCAAATCTAGAATCGTTAAGACTTGGTTGCAAGCACCAAGGTCTAGTCAGCAGTTTGTCGATGGAGTGGGCACACACAAAATGCACCTCCACATGATATTTAGATGAGAGAGTTCTGAGCCTTTGCACTGAATTTTTGGAAATTTTGGCAAACCCACAAAATTTTGTACTGAATTTATGCAAATTTTGGCAGACCCAAAAATTTCTGTACCGAATTTATGCAATGCAAAAAAGACAAAGTAGTTTAAGAGCAAGCATTATATAGATAATAGTACTTCAAGTACTGGATCAGGTTCATTACATAACAGGTAGATACTAGCACTGGTGGCTTATATAACAGGTTCAACCATTACACACAAACTACAAAAGAACAACAAGTAGCATAGCAGACTGATACCACATGTAGCATAGCAGGTTCCCAAGGCATCTTTCAGACTCCAGCACTTGCAATGAGAGCATAGTGGTACTGGATGTCAAACCCAAAGCTTCCAGGCTCAATCCTGTCAATATACAGCTTCAGCTTCTTCTCTTCATGGGTCCTCCTAAACCAAAACATGAGAACCTCACGCTCACCATAGCCCTGATCAGCAAGAACTTCCATCCACTTAGATGTCATGATGGCACACTTCCTAGGCTTGTCCATCTTTATCTTCACTGGAGTCATTTTCTGAGCATGGTCATAGTAGACCCTCATTTCATATCCACTCCTGGTCAGGTATTGCTTCAGGTAGGTACTGGTGAAATCCTTGTTGAAATACTGCAAATTAAACAGTAAATAACAAGTAAATTCTAGGCTGAGTAACTGAAGAAAGCATCAAATAAAATTCAATGCATAACCAACCAACCATTTTTCCCTTGTTCCTGTCTACAGATATCTGTCCCTCTCTCATTGTGCTAACATATAAAGGGATTCTAGGCTTCTGCAGATCACACATGTCCTCCAGAAGCACTACCTGACGTGGCTCCAAACCAACACGGTTGGAGTACACGCAATACTCATCATAAGGGTCCTGCACTTCCCACTCTGGTCCTACAGCACACATAAAACACAACCACATGAACACAAATAGGGGTCTGGCCCTACATCTTTCAGTACAAAAAACATGCAGAAGTACAGAAAATTCTCTCAGTCAGAACAGTACCTTTGATAGTAATGTTCAGATCCCTCTCCATCTCGCAGACTGAACATGAAAGGTCAGTGCTCTCTGCACTGCCATCATCTGAAGAGGATGAAAGGTCCACCACATCCACATTGGGGTCCATCGATCTAGAACAGAAACAATATTCAGACAAAACACATCAAGAAAATGATTCAGAAGAGGAGCATCCTTTAGAGAAGAAGAAAAGGGCTCAACATCAAAGAAATGAATCATACTACAATTGCACATTACCTCGATGCTTCTTGGCAACTCGATCCGGCGTTGTTTCTTGGTTTCTCCGGTGAAAAAGTGAGAAGGGGACAGAGAAGTGAAGTGACTGAGGAGAAACGGGTGTGTGTTATAGAGAGTGGGTGGGTGCAGTTAAGAGGGGAGAGGAGTGCGTGGGTAGCCGGTTGGCCTTCTATTTCGCTGACAAGTGGCTCACCTCAATTGCTATATCCATAGCGCTGACAAGTGGCTTACAAGGCCTATGGTCAACAAAATCAGTACAGTAAATACTCAGTCCAAACAACCATAAAAACAGTTCAAACGCATACTTCCACAAACACATTTTAAGCTGAAATTGTTCAAACTGAAATGCATACTTCCACAACCAAAAATAACAAACAGCACACTTGATAACCATTCTTGGGAATAGACTATGCATTGCTTCCTAAAAAAAAATGTTGGTAATTTCCATTCATCTCCCTTGATAATTTATTTGGAAATAAAAATATATACTGGTTCTTAAAAGTTGGTAATTTTGATTCATCTCCATTGATAACATTCTTGCGGGAAATTATATATACGTTTTTGTAGGGTTGATAATTTCCATTCGTCTCCGATGATTACTTTGTTTTCGAAAGAAAAATATATATGCATTCAAAGGGTTGGTGATTTCCATTCATCTACGTTGATAACATTCTTGGGAAATTATGTAAAAGGTTTTTAGAGGGTTGGTAATTTACATTCACCGCCCTTGAGAACATTTGTGGGAATAGACTATACATTGGTTTCTAAAAAAAAGGGTTGGTACTTTCCATTCATCTCCCTAGACAATATCTTTGGAAATAAAAATATATAGTGGTTCTTAAAAGTACGTAATTTCCATTCATCTCCAATGATAACATTCTTGGGAAAAATTATATATAAGTTTTTGAAGGGTTGGTAATTTTCATTCACCACCCCTTGATAACATTCCTAAAAAAACGTAAAATTATTTTTCTACTTTTTATTTATAACCCATTTGGATTCAATAAAAACATTCAAAAACACCATGAGTACAAGTTGGAAAAACATTAAAATTTCCACACAGCTTCTACAAAACTCCCCCTAACCCCTAGTTAAAAACAAACTGTACAAAAAACCAGGGGTGTGCTGTGGTAAAGAACTGTACTACGTGATAATTTGAGTGATCTGTATTCGATGTATGGGGGAACAAACTTAACGATCAGTTCATATGTTGCAAAAAAAGAAAAAAGAGACAATAAAAACACTCAAAACATGCGAAATAGCAAATAAAAAAAGAAGTAAATGTAAAAACGCAGTACAGTCATAAAAATCCACAACCGTTATTAAACTTTGACTACAAAAATTGTTGGTATTAATCGTAGCCTCCTCGAACTAAAGAGTAAGATTTCCATAATCAATGACTTAAACAAGTTCAGAACTTGAGAAATGCCTCCAGAGGATCTTCTTGGTTCAAAACGCTGATCTCGTGCATCCATGGGAAGTACCCTGGTGTCTTTTGAGAACAAAAACACGAAAACAAAAAAGGTACAATTAATTTAAAGAATCGGAAAACAGTAAAATGACTAAAAACAAATATAGAAATTAGAATCACATCCAGTCAACAACAAAAAAAAGACGATGGAATATGTATAATCTTTACCTTGAAGTCATGCGGAATGTTCTGCGCAAGATTATACATGAAAAAATGAAAAACCATTTTTAAAACAGTTAGAGAGAGTGAACACATAGACACTGTGTTGTACTTAAAAAGCATGCAAAAAAAGATGTAAGTAAAACAAGTTGGAAACTAACATGCTTCTGTAGAATTTTCTTTGTTTCCAAAGGAATTTTTTCGTTGAATGGGTGAGCAATCATATAATAAGTCAAACTCTCACGAAGAGGCTTCGCATGCTCCTGTTGGGAAAAAAAAGTGCTATTGGGTTACAGAAAAACTGTAAACTACTAAAAACGGTGTGTACTTCTCTTATATCAAAAAAAAAAACAAAACAGGTAGTACATAGAGTTTGAAAAAAATCAACTGCGAAAAAATAACTCACAGGTTGGAAACAAAGTGTGTTGTCGCCATCAAAATCGCAAATCAGTTTCATCACAAAAATCCCACTATCGCCCCTGCAAAAAAAAATGAGATGACAAAAAGAGACAGGAAAACCGAATGTGAAAATTCAAACTAGCTAATAAAATTAATCTAGTAAATTTAACCGAATGAGAAAAAATATTAGTGCAGTGCATTCTTACTCTCTCTCTGATGCGCAGACACTTCGGAAAACTGTTTTCATATCATTTACATTGACCAATGAGTTCTTATATGCCAAGGTGAATGACATTTTAAAGTTTTTGATTGCAACAGAAGCCTCTTTTTCGACAAGATGCAGCTTGTTATTTGGAATTAGCACTTCAAATCGTTTCCTCTTCAAATTCACAACCAGAAGGTAGTAAAACCCAGATGTGAATAGTGGCAGATGAATCTAATAAACATAAGAAGCAAAAAGGAAAGAAAAAAGAAAATTAGATGTGACCAGATAATGTACAATGTTGAAAACAATGAATTATCATGCGTAAAAGAAAAATATATAATTATATAAAACAAAGCTCACCAAGTCCATAGAGTCGAGCATGAAACCTAGCATTCCATTAGACAGCAGTTTTGCTAATTTTCCTGGCATTTCATGTTCCAGCTGGAAAAGGGCCTACATTTTTATGTTGACATGCAAAAATGGAACAAATCAATTTCTTTATCATCATGGAAACAAAAATGGGTAACATGCAAACAAAAAAATAAGAAAAACACATCCGTTTTAGTAATCAACAAAAAAAAGACTGTGTCGAATAAGTACTAACAGCTATCTTGCACTCGAAAACGTATCTCTTCCACTGATTTTCCCGCATCATGCCAAGATTCTTCCTCTCAATATCTTCAACCATTACTGCCTTGCCAAGCATATTAATCACGTAACTGTGAACCTTGCCATATACTTGCATGCTTAATCCAAAAACCCTGTGCTCAACCCAGGTAGATCCCATGACTACAATCTGGATGCTATATTTGGGCCATGTAAAAACACAAAAACAAAAACAAAAAAACATCAAAGAAAAAATAGGCGATAAGAGAGAATGAGTAAAAGGATGTAAAAATGAACAGAACAAATGAACTTCTATAGTCACAACTTAGTCTTACGTTTTTGATCTTGCAGTCTTCGGAATACCAGATACAACATTGTTGAAAACCTCCTGCTCAACAAGTGTTGACTGAAACGATGAAATCACTTTTTCATAACTAATTTCCGAAATACAGACATTGTGAGAATGGATAGATGGAAGGTCTTGATTAGCCTTTCTTGCATAATACTCCTGCTCAACTTTTATTGCTGAGTTCACAAACTCTTTGTCAAACTCTTCGTCAGTCATTTTGGAATCATTGAACGGCGCTTTGCCACTGTTATTGGGTGAGCTTTCGCCTACATTGACACCACCTGGGCTGTCACACATATTGAACTGAACTCCAACAAGAACTTTCTCTGGTTCAGGGAATTGAAGAGTACTTGTATCAGTTTCATTTGTGGCGAACAATTTTGCTCTTTTTTTAAGAGAGATGCAATGAAGAGCTTGATCGCTGGTTGTTATCCAGGACGGCCTTTTCTTTTCTTTAGAAGCTAAGTCAGGTTGCGATGGTTCAAACAGCTCATTAAAAACCTCAACCTTTTCATTGTCTGTGCAAATCTTACAGCCATTAACTTGCGAACTTTGGCATCAGACTCTATTTCTTGCACAATGTATGCTACCAATTCAATAACTGTTGGCACAACTACCTCAACATGGCTGGTATCAACTCTCTGTGGATACAATGATTCTTCAGCTACGTAAGGGTATGGAACGTCGAAAGAGATTTCTTGCGGTATGCTGTTTAAGGAATCAATAAGCCTCTCCACGTTGAAAATGCCATCACTGCAAGCTTCGTCGTCAAGTCTCTTGATCATATGTTCATCTGGGACAGGAAATATAAGCATTTCTATAATATTACGTACTGAAGTTTGTTTTCCAGAACTGGCAAGATTGGACTCAGTTGTCTCAGCATCGTTAACATTGCCACTGTGTTGTGCAATTGAACTTATAGCTCCAGTAGTTGTAACGGCATTGCTCGAGAAAACTTTGTCAACACATTCTTCCTTGTAAGTGGAACCAACCAGAGGGACCTTGAACTGAGGAGACACAATTTGAAAATTGTGCATTTCATTCAAATGAGGTGATTGTTGCATGGAAGGTATTATCTTTAAAACATTGATTATGTTCTGACAAATTATAGGCTGAATTGATTCAAAGATATCTTTCTCCATGCTGGACATAATGACAGGTAGTTGGTCAATTACCTATCCAAACCAAGAAAATAAAAAGAAAAAAAGCAGTGAGTGATAAAAATCTTGTAAATATTTTGCAAGACAAACTAATCAAATTAAAGAATAGTATTCCCAATATAAGACATGAAAACAATTTTGTGGGAATGTAGAGTATGCAAAATAGGTTTTGGTAACAGACTAATAACAACATGCATAGGAAAAAAAATAAAAACAATAATACAGTTAAATACAAGACGTACAAAAGAAAAAGATTTAGGCTATACCAATTTGTGGTGAACCTCAGGACAAATTGATAACACAAAGTTCAGAAGATCATCATATGATTTCTTGGCAGTGAGAGAGACTGTTATTGGATTGCATGTGAATGGGGTATCTGATACAGCTTTTACCTGTGAAAAAAGAAAAAATTAGATTGGCAGTAAGCTATGAGACAAATTTAGAACAATAGAACACTGGAAAAAATAGCATACATGACAATAATAAGAAAATCAGATTATAAAACACAGAAAATGCCAACAGAAAAAACTTACCGGCAACTTTCCATACATAGCAGAGTCCCATGATATGCAATCCTTCATCTCAACAGCATTTATCATTGAGGTTGACCATACAGCTACACGAGGTAACTTCCACTTTAATGGAATTGGCATGATGGTACTGTCCTTGAAGTCCAAGTATATTATCTAGCAAAAAAATGTTTTAACTAAGATATGTGATTCGAGAGGCATGCTAAACTTACAAAAACAAAAAGGGTTAAGAAAAAATTGATAAGCAAAAACAACAAATAAAAGGATATAACATTAATACCAGTAGGCATAGCAGATTCCCACCAAGAACAGTTGTAAGGCCGTCATTGTATGATTCAACAGAAGACACAAGTTTCTCCAAGACGGCAGCTGAGAAATCAAATGATCCTATACTATCAGGTTCTTTGAAAATATGAATATAGTCTGGACTGAAGCATCATGGCTGGAAGGGCAAAGAAACGCTGTCATTGCATACATTCCAAACACAACTTTGAAAAGATCGCCAACCAGATCAGCAGTGATCAAGCAATCAAGCTCACTGATTTTTGGATATCTGCCTTTACAACTTGTCACATTGCAAATGTGCAGCCTTAAATCTGCATCAACCTTCTCGCCAATTCGCCTACCCCCAATTGGTGTACCAAGGACTTGATGGACAACTAAAGAAGTGATAACAAATGCTGGGCCTTTGGGTATATTCAATGTTCTTGAGCGTGCATCGAAAATTGATACGATATGACGAATCAAACGGCGAGGAAGAACTTCACAACCTATTTCTAAGAGAAATCCAAGACCAATGCTGCAAACTAAGTCCCTCTGAACCGGTGTTAAACGACGAACCAATGCCGTGAATTTTGGCAATGATAACTTTGTGTAAAATTCCTGCAACAATAGAAACAACATAAATCAAAACCTATTAGAAAAGGGTTGGATCTTACTTTGCACAAACAAACATCAAATTTGTATAAGTGCCAACAGTGTATGCAGGGCGCGAGCAAAGAAGAAGCTTAAAAAACATTATTGCTGTCAGACGAACTATGAAAAAAGATTTTGGCATTGTTGCCAACCTGGAACAAGAAAAAACTACACTACATAGATCCAGTTGTATCACAAACTTACAGCTTGCTCATGATTCTGACCATCCATTTTTCCTTCCGATCTGGAGCTATGAATAGCAATCAGACTCCGTTGTTCAACATAAAATTAAATGATGCCAACTGCACATGAGAGCAATGAAACATGCTGTCAAAGATTGTAGATAGCCAAAATAACAGTTATGCTTATATTGTTGCCTGCATATCACCAAAAACAAAAAGGAAAAAAGAAAAAAAACAGGCCAAGTAAGTACAAAAAAAAACGAATCTCGTACTGGACTTGAGAAGAGATTCATGATAGCTGTAGAAGCAAGTTAAGAAGAAGGGAGTTAGCACACAAAACCGTGAGATTAAAAAAAGTAGAAAAGATCTAGCAAGTTACAACATGGGGAGTGCTGCAAAGATTAGAATCTTCGACAAAAAAATAAAATCAAGCTCGAGATGGGAGGGAAGAAAGAAGCCAGTACCTAGATGAAGAAGCAGTAGAACTCAATCAAAAAAAATCTTCTCTACATAATGACCAGCTTCTTTTGAGTTGTCCACACAAGAATAATTTCGATCTAGATTTGGGGGGACTTTGCGTGCAGGATCTGCAGAGGTTAGGGGAGCAGAGAAGAAGCCTCACGAGATAGGGAGAACAACAAATGAATAAACAACTCCATGGCAAAAAGATGGGCAGCTCGTGGTAGGTGCCTTTTCCATATTACAAAAACCCCCCCAGGGTAACATAAAAATAGTTCAAGTACAAAAAAGTGAGCGAGCACAGAAGCAAGACATATGTGAAGGAAAAAACCATGTACCCACTTCTGTAAAAATTCATGCACGCAAGGACACGACTGAAAAAAAAGTTCCAAGCATTACAGCTGTCCTATTTCTTCCACCTGGCTACGGCCCAAAGAAGAGATCGAGGAGGACCTCTTCCTGCCCCCTTCCTCCTCCCTAAACCCTACAGCGCCGCCATCAATACGAAGCAGAAGGGACTGGGAGATCCAAGCTTGCGCATTAGGTCGAAGATAGAGGAGGTTGAGAAGAAAGGCAACAGAGGACAAGCAAAAAGGTAAAAAATCAGCATGCACATACCTTGTTTTTTCATAGATTATATGCATCCCATGCTTAGATAAATCCACCATTGCCATCTTTACATATTAAGCAAAACAAAACAGTAACCTTACATTGCTATACATTCAACAAGATGCATCATGGACAGGGGAATGTAATATTCATTACATAGTCTTACATATCATTAAGCACATAAAAAACACAGAAAATCTGCATAGATTTGTAGCCAAACACCATAGAAGCATACAAAAAAACTTTATCACACAAGGCAGAACTAAAAAACTTCTATCTTCATGTAGCATTGAAAATAAATCCAACATTCCTTTAAGCTGCATATGATGATCCATTGGGGGGATGTAATCATGCCAACACCTGGAAAAATAATAAAAACACATTAACAAAATATGAGTAAAAATTAAACCTTGTCGTGACAGCATAAATGATAGTATTTATACTGATTTCAGATGGAAAACAACTCCGAGCGAGATGATGATAAGGCCAAAGCAGGGCTGGAATCACCAACAGCCCAGGAGATTATTCAGTCAATGAACTTAAAACAGCCAGTGGACACGAGGAAATTTCTGGACAGGTTTATGCAGGTACTGAAGATAAAACGCATAAAAAAACATTTTGTTACTTGATAACAATTCGAATGGTTCGAATTAACAAATGTGCATGTTTTGCCTTTTCCAAACAGGTTTTTCTTCAGCGACGAAGAGACAAAGCAGAGAGTGACCAAAATGATGAGTTAAGAAAACTAGAAGAAAGGATCCTTGCTCTGCCGACCTCTCCTAACTACTCGTCGATGTCAAACGCAGAAAATGAGGCATCCAATCAAAATGTTACATATCGACTTGAATGAGGTGAGTTAAAAATCAATATAACAAAAAAGAATATGGATACTGCTACTGTTAACTACAAAACCAATTTAGATCGAAAAAGGAATTTAACACAAACAGTGAAAAGTTGGCCTCAATAATAATTGTATAACAGGAAGTTTTAATATATTTTTTCAAACAGGAAATAAACATGGAAGATGAAGATGATGATGCCGAGTTACATATGCGTGGAGAAGGACAGTCACTTCAGTGTCAAGAAGAAGAAGCTGAACATATCCAGTGGGAAATGAGGATGTCAACCATGAGGACATACCTGACGATGAAATTCAGAAAGCAATAAATCCAGAAGAGCCATCTGTTGAGGAGAAGGAAATGGATAAAATGTTCACAGAGAACAACTACCCCACTATATCTGAAATATCGCAAGCATCTAAACCAGAACATGGTATGGAGTTTGACACAAGGGACGAAGCATTTTTCTTCTTTGCAGTTTATGCTAGGAAAATGGGGTTCGCAATAAGGAAAGATACAAGCTATGAATCAAAAATTAGCAATGTAATCAACAAGCAGTCGTTCACGTGCAATAGGAGTAGGTCTACTGAGTGCAAAGACAGTGCACTGAAGAGGAGAAGAACAAACAAAATCGTGCAGACAAGGTGCAAAGTTAAAATGACTGTAAAAGAGGAACAAGGAAAATGGGCGATCAAACATGTACATCTAGAGCACAACCACCCATTGGCTCCATCTCTATGGCTTACAAGGTTCATGAAATGTCACCGGCACATGTCAGAATCAGACAGGACTTTGATTGACATGCAGGAAACAAGGGTGCCCCCACGAAACATAATGAAGATATTCAGGAAAACAAGAGGCAGTTTCCGGGCTGTGCCTTTCGATACAAAGTATCTGAGCAACCAAGCAGCAAAAGAGAAAGAAAAACTAAGGAACAGAGATGTTGACGAACTATTAGAATGCTTTAAAAATGAATGTCACGACAGGCCAGGATTCTCACACAGAATGCAGGTGGAGGATAGCGTTGTCAGGAGTGTGTTCTGGACAGATAGCATTGGCAAAGCAAACTACAAGCAATTTGGCCAGTTTGTATCTTTTGACACAACCTTTTCAACAAACCAGTATGGTTTGCCGTTTGCACCTATAGTTGGGGTCGACAACTATGGAAAAACAGTGCTATTTGGCGCTGCTTTGCTGAAAGATGAAACAGAAGAGACCTTTAGGTGGCTGTTCACTGCATTCATCTCGGTCATGGGGAATAATGTCCAGAAACAATAATCACAGACCAATGTGTAGCAATGGGAATGCAATAAAAGCAGTGCTACCTTTCACGATTCACCGCTACTGCAACTTCCATGTTGGAAAAAAGCTGAAAGAAAAATTAGTCACTTTCTTTGCAGCCCGTGTGCCATTACATGAACTATTGAGGGCATTAATTAGAAACTCCTTCACACCGGAAGAGTTTGAGACTGGCTGGAGTTCACTACTTAGGCAACACAATGCTGAAGGGGAGGCCCACCTAGAGAGGATATATGAGATAAGAAACGAATGGGTACCGTACTTCATGAACCATTTCTTCCCCTTCACATCATCAACTGGAAGAAGTGAGAGCACTAACTCACTTTTCAAGCATTACGTGAAACGGAAGGACACTATTTCCGCATTCTTCAAACAATATCTCATTATACAAGAGAAGAAACAAGCTGATCTTGACAGGCTACGGGAGAAAACAGAAATAAAGGAGACAGGACACTGGGGATATAATCCATTGGAGAGAGAAGCAGCTAAAATCTACACGGACCCTATATATGCAAAATTTGCAGAGGAGATGAAGAAAACAACTGCTTACAATGTTGAAAATGTTGAACCAAACAGAACTTATATAGTGAAAAGATTAGGAAATTACTGGAACGCTGAATTTCCTAGAACAGAATACACGGTGCACATATCAGCTGACGGAAGCGTGTACACCTGTTCATGTTATAAGATGTCAAGGGATGGCATACAATGTTGCCACGTACTACGAGTTGCTATGCATAATGGCATAACAGAAATTGCCTCTGAGCTTCATAAATGCAAGATGGACAACAGCAGCTGGAATAGAGGTTGCAAACATGACTGCAACTTCAGACTTGACGAGGAGTGAAAAGACACACTTAGCTGTGAGGCATGCAATTGAAATGAGCAAAGTATCACATGTATCCACAGTTTGCACGGATGATAGGTCATACGACTTGTTTGGTGCTGGGATCGTTCAACTCAAGAAGACAATCATTATGATAAGATTCAGAGATTAAATGAAAAAGAAACAAGACAAAGAAAGAGAAGGGTTGTCGATGATCCGGTGACTAAACAGGAGAATGATACAGAGGATAACGACACATCAAACAAAATCAATGAAGACCTTAACAAAGAACGAACATCTGAAGAAGTTCCAGGTGGTCAAGAACATGATGAATACACAAAGGAAACAACCTACAAAGATCCTCCACATTCAGCTAGCCAAGGATTCAACATGGGTGAAAGGCCAAAGAATCACTATGAGCAAGCTGCTCTAAAAAAACAAAAAAGATAAGAAAATGCAGTCTTTGCAGACTAGAAGGACACAGAAGACCGTTCTGTCCTGACAGAGACAAGGTTTGTAGCAAAAAAAATTACTATAATAGATTTTTGCATACATTTTACTTCTTGTTCGCATATATTATTAGGCAAAAAAAAGATTGGTCTGTTAACAATAATTGTTCTCTACAAAAAATTTTCAGGTTGGTAAGAGCAATACTCAGCAATCAAGCAATGAGTGACAGCAAAAAGTTCAGAAAGCGATATAATAAGATCAAGTGCAGACAATGTAAAAAAGCAGTGAATTGAGGAAGAACAAATATGCTCAGACGAATGACAGCAAAAAGCATGCAGCAAACAACGATCAACGCCTGAAGACATGCAAGAAATAACAGCAGTTACAAAAAAGATGATTTGGCGTTTAAGTACTTTGTATAAATCAGTATATTGCGTTACTATTACTTCTTCAATTCCCATTATTAGCATGCTAGGAAAAAATTGAGAGATTATGGAGGTACAAAAGTTATGGAGAAAATGAACCTTAGATTTTGTTTGCCTCTAAGTAGAACTTCCAGTTTGTGAACTTATTCCTTGGATGGTGAAGCCAAGTCCACGTTAAAATCTTCCTATATTCTGGTATTTGGTCACATGTAATTGCGGGGACAACCCGTCCATCCCAGAGCTCAAGAAATTTCATCATGAAAAACCCACAATCAATCCTGTAATAAAAATGTACATAATGATATATCATGAACCAAACAAAAAAGCTCCACAATGAAAAACAAATGAAGAAATAAAATGCACACAAAATAGTAAACGAGGACTCACGAGTTGTTCTGTTTGGCACATCAATGTATTCAAGCTGATAGTCATCAATTTGTTTTGCTGAATTGGAATAATTGACTCTGTATGCACATTTTATAGAATCCACTAAGGAGGTAGCATGTTCAATGAGCGAGAGATTCCGTGGTCCGCGAGCAGAGTCAAGCACTTCAAACCTCTTTGCATTGAAATTCAATGACAACACATACCAATGACCACATCGTTTACGAACAGTGCCAATATCTTGTAACACAGGAAACAAAAGCTGCGTGGAAGAGAACAAAAAAGTAGATGCAAAAACAACAAAAAAAAATTAGGTGGATCTACTATACAGGGCATACAAAAAAATAATGATAACAAAAAAAGGACGGAGACAAAACATACCACATTTTTGTGACTAAGTTTATACTTGGCATCTCTCCTAAAATGTTGTTGAACAATTCTGGAACTGAATTTGTGGTCAAGAAGATATACACTTAACACCCATGGGAAAATTATCTTCTTATTACGCAAGAATCTTGGAGGACAGATATGCCAATTTCTGCCACAGTGTTCGACATTTGACCAGTTATGCTGTCCCAAGTCGCTAGTTGTGACCCACATCGGCTTGATTGAAGGAACATTTCACTGCATATAAAATGATAACATAAATTGGTAAATTATCTTACTACCTAATTAAGAAAAAGAAAAAACCCAAATAATACGTATGCAAAAGAAGAAAAAGTGGGCTCACAATCTGAAAATGGAAAAAGGCACAACAAAAAAATGATCTATTACCCTTTTACTTTGAATCTTTCGAGTCGCTTCTGTGTTTTTATAACCTTCTGGTATAGCTCATCTTGCTCCGGAGTGCTTGAGATGTTAACATAAGGTGCAGCAAAAACTTTGATGGTTGAATAACTCTCCCAACTCTGAGCCTGGTACGTGGAGTTATAGTGGGAGGCGAAACAGCAGTAACTTGCTCAACCGCTGGAGTTACATATGATCTGTACATCATCTAAACAAAGAAAGTAAAAACAAAAAACATATCTGAAATTAAACCAAACTATACTGAAAAAAGGAAATTACATCGGATTCAAACAGAAACTACCGTGCTACAGAAATGATAATCTACAACAACTACATACCTTCATCAGGACCGCAATCTTGAATACCAGATTTAGGTTGTTCAATAGAGGGATGCTCTCTACAATGTCTTCTTTAGATGTATGAACTTTGGCTTTGTACAAAAAAGAAGCAAAAATATAAACAATCGCATTCAAACGGAAGCTACCTTGAAACAGAAATGATAAATCAACAACAACTACATACCTTCATCAGTACCACGATCTTGAATGCCAGATTTAGGTTGTTGAACTTGAGGGATGCTCTCTACAATGTATTCTTTCGATGTATGAACTTTCGCTTCATGCAGGAAAGAAACAAAAATATAAACATGCATAAAAATTAAAAAAAGGATAAAAAGTATACACATGCCAAAAACAAAGGCTACAAAAAGAAAAAAGAAAACATGGTAGTAAAATGACACTGGTGAAAGCACAAAAACACAGAAAAAAACTGATAAAAACTTTTCAGAAAACAGATAAAAAATCTTCAGGTATTATTGCTTTAGGAAACTACAAATTCTCTTAGTAGCCTCACTGGTGGGCTAGCCATGAACACATCCTGCTGAATACACATCGACCAGCAAACAAAACGACCAAAATCACAATTGATGCAGACGGCAATGATCATCTTTCGTAAAAAAAAGACAACCACCCACAAAAAATATAGCAAATAACAGCAGAGGGCAAACCTGAGATATGTACCAAGAATATACCAAGTTATAAAAAAGCATCCAGCAAGGGACCGCGCTGAAAAAACAAAACAAAAAACTGATAAGAAAATTACCTGCTACGCAAACTGGGTTTTCGCCATCTAAACTTGTGCATCTGCCACAATAGTTGTAATACGAAATCTGGGTGAAGATCGGGCGATTTGTTACAGGAGAAGGTTGGACTTTAGCAGGTGCTGATTTCCCAATGAGTACAGTAGGACTACTAGCTAAAGAATCCACGCGACTGTCAACTATTTTCTGAACAGAAGCTTCTTTACATGTCTCTGCTTCAGACTGCGCATTGGCACCTGTTGTTGAGATCAGTTTTGCCGTAAAACGTGGTGACGATCTTGTTGCTTGCGCGCTGGCATTTCGTATTATACTGCATTGAAAAAAAACTACATATTATTTATTGAAAAAACAGAAAAAGAGGCTACAAGAAAAACTTTTACCAGAGGAAAAAAAATACAGAAAAATAACTATGATTGTGTAAAACAAAATCTACAGAAACGGTATCTTCATTTTCAATTATCATGCTGATCTTAATTACATAGTTCTGGTGAATGATTTGTTTTACTATATAAAAGGTAAATAAAAATAGAAATGGTAAGAAACTAAAAAATGTTTACATCTGCGATTCATTGAACCAAAAATAAAAAGAAAAGACAAAAAGTGGATTATATTGCTTATCATATAAATGTTGCCAACTTAGATGCGATAGTCATATAGAAAAAATGGAGCAAAAAAAAAAAAGAAAAAAAAAGGGACCTGCCTTCAACATCTTCTACTAGTGACTCAAACAAATAAAATGGTAATAAATACCTTCTCGGTGTAGCCTTTCTTCGATTCTTATCAAGTTTGACAGCGATATTACCGTCTGGGCTGTGTCCTATAAGATCAGAGACGATGGTGCTTGCTCCACATTCAGTTGAAACATCATTACTTTTCCTCTTAAGATCATGAGATTTGTACAGCGCATTTTCAACAATAACATCGGGCATGGCATTACTGACTAAATAATCCACTTTGCACTCAGGCCTACAGAGATTATTTCCAATAACTTCTCCATCGGAAGAAGGTGATGGTATGGCTGGCTTGTCTTCAAATTTATTTCTCACAACCATCCTATCTGACTCCTCGTCACGTGGATAATCTTCTTTCTGAAGAAGTACCGCATCAGCTAGAATGTCAAGATCATTGCATACAACTCTATGAGTGGATTCATTGCCGAGATGTAAATCATCGTGAGTTGCATCACCACAAGAAATTGATGCATCAAGCAGCACCATGTGTGGGCAGAGTAAAATCGTGACTCGCAGGACTAAAAACAAGTAACCGAATCAATTTTCCCAGGACCAGTAACTCTGCTTCTTATGAAGAAACGATCAGCCTCGTTGTCTTCATTGTTGTCACTGTCATCTAGAGCTGAACTATTATGTTCTGGCTGACTGACATTCAGATAAACATTCCCATCATCGCTATGTCTCACTCTAGCTGCAGCTGAAGCGGAACGAGTCACACGAGGAGTCACAGAAAATTCACCGTGACGATGAGGTGAAACAACGTGGGGAGCCAATGGATTTTCAACATCTTTGACTTTGCTGGTACCACTTGGATACACCGTTCCGCCGATACTGACTGCAGTATTGACTTGAGTAGTTTATCTGTCTTTGATGTACTACCAGCAACAAACTGTTCGCCAATTTTCTTGATAGATTCTTCGACCAGAACAGCATCATTATCGTCCACTTCAGTCCAACCCTGAACCAATGTACCGAGCAAACGGGTAATGCCTGCTGAGAACTCTCCAACCAATCTAGCAACTTTCTCTTGCGCTGTGTTTTAAAAAAAACATATAGAATTATATTAAAAAAGGATTGGAATAACTGTCACATAGATAATAATTTAAAATTCTTGCATGATGTAAAGAGAAGTTGAAATGTATAGAAAAATACTTAAAAGAAGCAACTAACACTCACCGGTTTGGGACAATTACGGGCAGTGTTTGTGTCAATGAAAGCTTGGAAACCATCCGAACCACCAAAGAATCTATGATCTGTAGCAAATAGAGGCTTCAGCTGTAAAAAAAAACAGAACAATAAAACAAATGAATGCATGAGACACACAATAAAGTTGAAAAAAAGAGGATTATACAGTGGACTTGACTCATAAACACATTGCCACTGAAAAAAAACAGGAAAAAAAAAGATAAAAAGCAATAAACAATAACTTGCCTCCAAGTTACCAAATCCTGAAAGGTCTCTTTTCATGTCTGAATCTAGCACAATGTCTATGTTATTTTTGACCATATATTGACAAGGAATTGACCATCTGGCAGCTCAATATTCAGTCCACTGATATCTAATGAGTCAACATACATAAGCTACAAAAAAAGGCATAAAGGAGACATTGTAATAACCAGAATAAAGCCGAAAAATCACAAAAATTCGATGTTGACTGTTTCAACAAAATTATTTATACCATCATGTGAAGCAAGCAAGCGCCAGAAACTTTGCCAGCTGATAATTCTTCATGAAGTTTCGCAAACAAACTGGCATAAGTTCATATTTCTTACTTCCTCAACATTATCCTGATATAAAAAAACGATTGCAGTGGCATAAGCAAGCAAATGGTAAATTGCAAACAAAAAAATAACAGTAAAATAAAAGTTAGTAATATTCATTCATCACCCTTGTTAAAATTATTGGAAAAATAGATTATATGCTAGTTTGTAAAAAAGGTTGGTAATTTTCATTCATATACCTTGATAGCATTGTTGAGAATAGAATAAATACTGGTTTGAAAAGGGTTGTTAATTTTAATTCATTGCCACTTATAAAAAAATATTGGGAAATAAAAATATATATTGGTTTGTAAAAAGGGTTGGTGATTTCCATTAACTACCTTGATAACATTCTTGGGGGAAGTTATAAAAATATATGTTTTCAAAGGGTTCGTAATTTCCATTCGTCTCATTGATTACTTTGTTTTCGAAAGAAATATATATATGTTTTCAAAGGGTTGGTAATTTCCATTCATCTCCGTTGATAACCTTTCTTCGGAAATTATTGGTTTTCGAGGGTTGGTAATATTCATTCACCACCCTTGATAACATTCGTGGGGAGACTGTACACTGGTTTCTAAAAAAAAGTGTTGGTAATTTCCATTCATCTCCCTTGATAATTTCTTCAGAACAATAAAATATATATTGGTACTTAAATAGGTAATTCCATTCATCACCATTGATAACATTCTTTGGGAAAAAATATAAGTTTGAAGGGTTGGTAATTTTCATTCATCTGCCTTGATCACATTATTGGGAATAGACTACGTACTGGTTTTTGCAAGCAAATGGTAAATTGCAAACAAAAAAATAACAGTAAAAAAAAATTTAAAGAAAACAAAAGAAACCCACTAGCACATTTAATAAAAGAAGATGATTGAGAAAATAAAATATACAAAAAAAAAGATCAGATAATAAGCCTAAAAACATTTGCAGTTTATTACCATGATTGGGTAGCATCTGCTGCTAACTTTGTTTAGAGACGTTGGAGCGAGGATGGTCGAAGTCAATACATGACCATGATCCAGATCTGCTGGAACTTTTTATCTGCAGTGGTCATCTCTTTCAGTATGTTGAATACTTTGGTAGTCTGTGGAGCATTTGCACAATCCGGAAACAGAATAGGCCGAAGACGATTCTCAATGGATGAATCCAGACAATATCTAACAGGCAATTCACCACGTGGAAGACCCATCGAGCGATAAACAGAAGCAGCGGTCAATGGGATAGTACCCCGCCTGGGATTACAAACTGACGCGAGAACTGTCATACTTAGGAGCTAACCAGTTGATGACAGGATTGTGCAGAGTATGGCATTTGATGTTGAGCATACTTCCCAAGCCCATTTCACCAATAAACAACCTTCTGTTCATCAGTTAGGTGTTCGTACAGCTCAACTAGAGAAGATGGGGACGCCCTGTTCCTAACACGCTTACTAGCAACTGGCAAATAACCATTACATGACCACCTACTGCCTTCCGCTTTCCAGCCATTGGGACACAACCTAGAATAAGACCAAAAAGAAAAAATATGCAATTACAAGACAAAAAAATACAAAAAGTAAATGATATAACCAATAAAAAACGAAAAACAGAGGACAAAATAATTCAAAATATAGTCGCTAGGTAACGTTTGTTGCATTGTTTACCAGTAAACTATTTTCTCAAGCTAATACTGTAACTGCTAATCGAAAATACAGACTTACAGTTGACCAGCCTAAAAAACAAATTTCAGACTTATATACTCGTTTTAAACAAAACAAAAAATAAAACAAAAATATAAAAACACAAAATCAAACCATGCCATGTACAGCAACAACTATATATAGTCAACAAACTAAAGCTGCAAACATCAAAAAACATTACTACATAAAAAATTGTCGTGTACAACTACAACTCCAATTATCGAACTCATTCACCAAATGATCACCATTACTCACATATCCCCAAAAACTGCCATTGTCTAAGCTCTGACACTATAACGAAATCAAGCAAAAAATGTCCAATCAACGACGGCAAAGGATCGGCATGGTTCCCTGCCAAACCTAAAAATACAACTCTGTTGCATCCACAACACGACAGTCGCCTCCTTCACAAAGACGACCATCAAATAAGAGCGTCCTTGACGAGAACACCTATAGGTACCCGAACATGAGCGCATCACATATCAGTACATGGCCACCTGCGTGCAGAGTACTACGGACTGGTGATAATTCAACACTTCTTGACTACTAGTAAACAACAAACCTCAATTTAAGGACAAAAAAGGAAACAGATACCAAACATGGATACCTACACTCATCATGAAAACAAAAAGCAACTACAAGCTAAGTGTTACAGGCATCGATTTCGCAACAGAGCCAACAAACCAAATTCCCCTCTCAGTAGCAAAATGCAGAAAGCTCAAAAAAAACAACAATGGCAGGCAACAAAACCTGGCAGTATCCCTTACTACATGAGGGGGAAAAAAACAGGCTACCAAACATGACCACATGGACTACCACAAATGTCCGGAGCTCCGCGGCGACGGCACACACAGAGACTATTCTGCCAAACCAAGAAACTACCACAACTTTCGACGGCGGACATAGGAGCACTTAAATTACAGTAAACAGCAGACACTGCGAGGGGGAAATTGAAGAATATGACATGACACTTACCGGCGAGAGACGGTTCTCCGACAAGAAATGCCCGAACACTGGACGACGACTGCTTATTACTCAGATCTGGCGCGGATTTGAGAACGGAGTGGGAGAAGGTGACCGCAGACGAAGGAGAAGGGGAAACAAGAACAGAAAACGCCGCTGATGCTGAGCCCCCGCACCCTCGCCGTCTCCTGCACCAAGGGCGGCGGGGCGGTCAGACCGGGACGCCCAGCTCAAAAAAGACGGTGCCCCGCCGTCGATGGTGGACTCTGCAGTGCAGAAGACAGATGAGAAGGACGAGGATGAAAAACCGGCAACAATACTGCACCGCCCCGACATCCGGTAACCTGTGATATGGCGGAGTCCGGCAGACGGCGGATAAATCGAGACGACGCTCGTCGCCGTCGATGATGAAGTTTGCAGTGCCGGAGACAGAGGAGAAGGGGGAAGGATGAAAACAGGCAACGATACTGCGCCGCCCCGCCGTCCAGAGACCTGTGTTACGCGCGGAGTCCGGCCGGCAGCGGACAAATCGAGACGACGCTCGTCGCCGTCGATTACGGGCAGTCTCTGCCGGTGGAAGGGGGAGGGCGAGGCATTTCGGGGATAGAACCGTTTCGAATTAATTTGAACAAGAGAAAGGAAACGAAAAAAAAAGGGAATAGACGGGACCCCACCACGCGGACGTTAGGACAAAAAACAATCGGACGCGCGCATCGAGCGAGCGGGTCCCACCACGCGCACCGAGCGAGCGCTCGCGCGCTCGACAAAGAGCGTTTTCGGACTTCTACATATTTAATATATTTTCATTATGAAAAAAGGAATCATCGATCAAAACACCAAACTTCGCTACACAATCAAGTCCTGAACTGCGGCATCCTGGAGGCCAACCGCCGCACGTACTGGCGGGCGCCTCTCGGCGGTAACATCACCGCCGGTGCCATGGTGCCGCGCATGGTCGACATCAACTGGACCTGCAGCTGCAGCGACTTGAGGTACTGGATCGCCTCGTCCAGCATCGACGCCTTGTCCGTCGTCTGGCACGCCAAGAAGGAGCACGAGACGAGAATATCAGATCGCCATCGTTAAGAATTGCGTATTCACCCGGCAGAGATTACACATACCTTGTTGCAGTGGGGCACGAGGTCTTGCAGGGCCCTCATCTTCTCGTTGATCCTGTCCCTCCTCCTCTGCACCCACCAATCGATGAGATGATACACGGTCAGAGTCAGTCAGCGATGGCAAGAAGGATTCCGATCGAGCAGGAGGAAGAAGACGTGTGTTTTGTATTTCGTACCCTCTCCGAGAGGTTGTGCTCTTGCGCAGCGCGCCGCCGTTTGCGCGTGGTCGCGGCGGCAGACTCAGACTCCGGCTCCAGCATCACCTCGCTGGGGCTCTCGGAGGTGCCGCGCCGCTCCCGCTTGCCCGTCGTCTTCACCGTCCTCGACGTGTCGTGGCCGGACATGCCGTGGCTGCCCTTCCCGCTACGGGGCGGCGTGCTGTAGCCGGCGGTGTCCGATCCCGCCGCCGCCGTCATTTCGCCGAAGAGTGACGAGAAGAGGTCCTCAGAATCACCGTGGACGTCATCGATGACAGGATACCTGAACCACGGCACTGCCTCGTGCTCCTCATGCACCGCCGCGCCGTCCGGCCTCGGCGGCTCCCAGGACACCGCCGGGCTTCGCGTGACGACGTCGTGGCCTCCGCACCACGGCAGGTCGAGGAGGCCGACGCCTTCGTCGCTGCGCCAGCAGTCTGCAGCAGGGAAGAACTGGCTCATGGCTGCCTCCTTAGTCCTCAGATCAGAGAGCGAGCAGCTGCCCACAATGGTACAAGACACGCTCGCTCGCTCGCTGCTCACACTGAGCTCGAGTGGCATGATCTCTCATATATGTACTGTATTCGGAGTCTGAGTTCGATTGGGTACGGTGGCGGGCCTGGCGGCGATGATCGACCGGAGTGTGAAAACTGAAAACGATTTCGGCCGTGCATGCACTTGCAGGTCTCACTGTTCCGGAAAGATGTCCGAGATCTCGGCCGATGGATCCGTGCGGCCGTGTGGAGCCGGGTTTTCCAAGAGGATCAGCGTCACGTCAGTGTCGTGACAACTCGCACTCTCACAAGGAGCAGTGCACCGCGCACGTTTGACATGTTCAGCTTCGGCGGCCTAGCACGCGTCGCACCAAGGACGTCTATCATTTGAGCTGAGATATACGTACGCCTTGTGTGAGGCTGACACGCATCTTGAACCACAGGAGGATCATGCATCTCCCGCGTCCATCTCATGCATTGTGATTGTCAACTGTTTCAAATCATGCGGTGCATCTCCCGCGTCCGCTTCGAAGGAACCACGGGGATGTAACACCTGCCTATCTTTTTTTCCAACTGGGCTAGCCCCTTTCTATTATTTGCATAACAGAAATAACAAGTTCCTTACAATGCAAAGACAG
>JAPCYS010000390.1:0-46608 GCA_028641055.1 Alopecurus myosuroides
ATCAAACCAACGGGGACACGAGATTTTAACGTGGAAAACCCTTCCAAGGAGGAAGAGAAAAAACCACGGGCGCCAGCCAGCAAAACTTCACTATTTCGGGTGAGGTTACAATCGCGCCGGGATTTACAATGTATGGCTTATCCCGTGCGGCGGCTTACAAGAGGTATATAAAGGCGGTCCTGACCTAAGTAGGTCGGTAACTGTGTATCCAACTCCAACTCGGTATCGACTCGTACCGTACCGCGGGGGGCTGCCGCCCCCCGCACCCCCCGCCACCGGTAGAAAAAAGGCCTACAGTCCCGGTTCGCCAGGCCCATTAATCCCGTCCAGGCAACCGGGACTAGCTACGCGCGACTAAAGGCCCCCCCCTATAGTCCCGCTACTTACGGACCGGAACTAAAGGCCCGTCCACGTGGGCGGGTGGCGGAGCCTGGGGTCGGAGGACATTTAGTCCCGGTTGGCCACATGAACCGGGACTAGATTTATTTCGTAATTTTTTTAATTCATTTGGTTTCTAATTATTTTTCTCACCTTTTTTCACTCCCTTTTTTTTCACTCCCTCTCCCTTTTTTTTCACTCCCTTCTTTTTTTCACAATTTGTATTATTTGCTTTGCTTAGTGTCTAACTAAGATTATCCCTAGTCAAATTACTTACTCATGGTCATACTTCCCGCTCGGTCACCCATCCTCCCACTACTCTAGCACTAGCACGCTTAACTTCCGAGTTCCATCCCGTCCCGAATCCAAGTGTTTCTCACGCATGTATGTGATAGTAGTATCATATCAATCTTATTAACATGTTAGTCGAAGCCACATTTCTTAATTGTTTGAATTGCAAATAAATCTTTTAATAAACAAAAGTAATGATGTAATTAATAATTTTGAATAAATAAATAAACATTAACTTTTAATTTGTATTATTTCTAAAAATACAAATAATATATCCAAAAATTGAGAAAAATAGAACTAATTCATTTTAAAATCTTAAAATTACAAATAATATATCAAAAATGAAGAACAATAATACTAATTAATTTTAAAATCTTAAAATACAAATAGTATATCAAAAATTAAGAACAATAATACAAATTCATTTTAAAATCTTAAAAATACAAATAATATATCAAAAAATGAAGAAAAATAATACTAATTCATTTTAAAATCTTAAAATGAAAAAATATATAAAAAATAAAGAACAATAATACAAACAATATTAATTACATGCATAGAGTCGATCACACATAACACAAACATAGAGTCGATCACATTTCATAATTAACATATATATAGAGTCGATCACAAAAGTTATCCATTACATATATATATACTACTAATTATAGATAACCATTACATGCGCAATATCGAACGCATACATCATCTATGGCCCCGCCGAGTAGATGCGGAACAACTCGTACGCAACATATGCATCTACGGCCGCATACTTGAGGTTCGTCATGCGCAATGGGGTCTCCTCCCAATAGTTGTGATTCTGCCGGGGGAAATCAGTCTTCATCCGGTGATAGCAGGGGTCGATTAAGTAGCTTGCCATGACAGCCATCCCGGTCTTTGGCCCGGTGAACTGGATAAGATTCTGAAGATCAATATAGTGATCTTCAGGTATCACAACACCGATGCGCGCCAACTTCACGCGGTCTTGCGTGATGTCAACGCTGCAAAAGTCGAACCCATTGTAGACAAGAAAATCAACAAGGTCCGGGCAATGCCTTGAGCTACTGTAACAACAAAAATAGGCTATGTGTTAGATTAGTTGCAGCACATATGATCTTCACATGCAACCAAAAAACCCGAAATGCATGCATGCAAGATTTGTACGTGGACGTGTGCTAGCGCTTCTACGTACCTTGACCATTGGAAGACCAACACCGTCTCCTTGAACGAAATCTGGATGACGGCAACATCCTGCTGATTCGCCGTGTACTCCAGATCGAGCCCAAAGAACCGGTGTTCTTCGGGAGCTGCCCAATACAGATCGGCCAAACGACCTAGAGCTTCAGGCAGCCGCGCGCAACTGTTGCTGAAGAGCACGTCCAAATCCTTGCCGCATGGTGTCTTCCCATCGTATTCCGTCCATTCAGCCATTTTGCGTGCGTGTGCTTGAAATGGCGAGAGAGGAAGAACAGAGGAAGAACGAGGAAGAACAGAGGAAGAAGAGAGCGAGCAGTGGAAATGGCGCCCTCTGCCTCTTCGCGAAATAAAAACCGCCGCGGGAAGGCGAGAAGCCGATGTTTAGTCCCGGTTGGCCACGGGCACGGGGAATAAAGAGCCAATGGTCCCGGTTGGCCACGGGAACGGGGAATAAAGGACCAATAGTCCCGGGCGGCGAGGTCAACCGGAATTAATTCCCTCCACGCGCGGCAACGCGTTTCCCAAACCGCGACGTCTGATTGGTCTGTCGCGGGTCTCCTGGCGACCCGGGAATAAAGACTCATTAGTCACGGGGCGCGACGCTTGGGGACTGATGCTGGCATACCGAAGGCCATTTTTCTACCAGTGCGCCGTGCACTCCACGCGACAGGTGGGAACTTCATATGAATTTGGATCACCATAAAATAACATTCTGTCATTCCCAATTTCCCAGTCCCAGGTTGGTTGCAGGATCAGACGTTTAGTTTGGTTTCAGATTTGTCGCCCCTCTTTTTTGTTTCCAGATACTGCAGAATACAGAGAACATTTTTCCTGTTTCTGCGAAAAATGAACTGATTGTACTGCTACGCAATTCAAATTCAAATGGAATTCACGCGTTTTAAAACAGGCCTTGTAGCACAGGCAAAGCCCATATGCCAGCGGCATTAGACTAGCCGTTACTGGCCCAGTTGTGGCCGCACTTTCAGAGAAGCGCTCACCTGCTCTCCTACCCTAGGGATCGATCATGGTGGGGAGGGAGAAGAGGAGGCGCGCGACGGTGCTCGACGACGACGAGCGGCGGGGGCGGCGGAGGCAGGAGGAGGCAGCCCTCCTCCTCTACAAGATCAAAGGTGTAAAATCCCCTTCTCTCTCGTCGATCGCTTGTAAACCCTCGAAATCCCCTCCGAGCGGTAGTAAGTAATCGGAGTTTAACACGGGCTGCGCCGCCGCGCGCGTGGGCTGTCGGAGCAGGGCTGGTGGGCTGGGTAGTCGCGGAGGTCGCCGCCGGTCGATCCCCGTCCGTGGCGCTCCACCGCTACCAGAACTACTGCGCCTCCACCTCCGCCTCCTCATCCGATTCCGCCTCCGCCGCGTCGTCCTCGTCCTCGTCCACATGGTTTGGCTCCCTCCCTTCTCCCGCACCCTCTCCCCGTCTTCACATCTCCACCGATGTAATCTATCAGATCCTTACCAGTGCGTGCGCGTTTGCGGTGTGCGATTGTTGTGCAGCTCCTGCAGCTACGATACCCCCGTCGGCACGGAAGTCCTCTCCCTCCTCCGCAAGGAATTCCACGCCTCCCGCCTCAGTACGGATCTGCGTACCTGAACATACATGAATTCTCTCTGCGCGCGTGACAATGGTTATCAGTTTGAGATGCATCATCGTTGGTGTGCAGATGTGCTCCTCAGGGTTCTGCTCGTGGTGCAGCAGCTCCTGCAGGGGAACAAGCACTGCTCCAAGAGGGACATCTACTACATGTACCCCTCCATTTTCACAGGTCAGTGCTTGTCTGCAGTTGCCATGTCTGATCAACTTATGCCTAGTGTGAGCTTCAGGTGTCCTGTTTTGCTGTGTGTCTGACAATCAGAAGTCTCACTGCAGAACAAGCTGTTGTTGATCGTGCGATCAACGATATCTGCATACTCTTCAAGTGCAGCCGGCATAACCTCAATGTGGTATGTACTATTGAGTCTGCCGTTTTCCTGAAGCTTCAGTTGGATACTTAGAAGTCATTTGTGGGTTAGAGAATAAGCTTCTGGCTGTTCTTTCATTATGGTGTACAATACTGTACCACTCCTTATGTGACGTGTTACTCCCTGGTTGTTCCTTCGTTATGTTGTACCACTCTGTCTTATGTGATGTTTTCTTAATCTGTCTTATGTGATATGTTATTCCTTGAGGTCCTCATTTCTCCATGAATCGTCTCTAGCTGTCTTCATTCATTTTTCTCAATGGTGTTGGCTGTAATTATTTCATAGCCTTCCTTTCTCCCTTTAATAATTTTCTGCTACTTCTGCTCACTTGGCTACTTGCAGGTTCCTGTGGCAAAAGGGTATGGGTTTTCTCAGAGTTGTGAGTGTTTGATAATATGTTTAATCCATTCCATCTTGTTCCATGCTGTTACTTAACTAATCAACATATTTGTTTCTTCAACCTCCCTAGCACTTGTCCTGCTTTAATTAAAACATGAAATGGGAGTAAACCAGTAGGATTCTGCTCTCTTAGCAGAGACTTAGAGGTCTTAGTTATTTCTGAACATTTTTCTGGTGTGCACTCGTCAATATCTTTATTTGTTCCAGTTTGGTCATGGGCTGGGTAAGATTTGTGGAGGGCGAAAAGAAAGTCTATTGTATAACAAACGTCAATGCTGTAAGCTTCTACCATTCTATCTTTAATAACTCAAATCAGTTTTTACAATGCATTTATTTGGGTAGCTTTTCCCTTCTCTAAATGCAGGCTTTCTCCATTCCAGTTAGCATCGAAGCAATCAAAGGTTGTTTAACAATTTGAAAACTCAGTAGCATAGTCTTTGCCATTCACAGTTATTTTCTTTTAATTTCAATCTGTCTCCTTAGAAAATTCAGTTTTCTAAATTGAAAGTACAGAATAACTTAGATCTCTTTCCAGTTTCTGTTCGGTTTGAACTTACAATAAAGTGAGTTATTGATATATATCAGAAAGCAGATTTTAACAAACCAGCAAATTTTTGACAGCTAGTGAAAGAGTAATTTATCTTTAATTTTGTCTTGACCAAATATGTAGATGAATATCCTTGTTATTCCACATATTATGGCATAGACTTTCTAATATATCTGAACATTACAATGCAATGAGCTTAACCTGTCATGGATTTCGTCTTGCAGATGTTGTTAGTGTTGCTGAATGCATTCTTGTTGTTGAGAAGGAGACAGGTATGAGGTTAAAAGATCCCCTATGGGTATGTGATACTTCTATTATTGCAGTCTTCCTACAGTTTGCTTCTACATGCTGTTTGCAGTGTTCCAGCGTTTGGCTAATGATAAGTTCTGTGAAAGGAATCGCTGCATTGTTATCACAGTAAGTGCTAACCCTGCATATAGTGTTATAGTGACATGATTTCTCGTGTGACTTTTACCTTGTTTGATGGTATTGTTCTGTCTGCTCAGGGAAGAGGGTACCCAGATATTCCAACAAGAAGGCATGTGTTCTTCCATATTTTTTTTCGTGTTGTATATTATTAATGAATTCTATCTGAACTGTATATCCTTTGTACGACTGCAGATTCTTGCGCTACCTTGTTGAACAACTGCGCTTGCCTGCTTATTGTTTAGTGGATGCAGATCCTTATGGCTTTGATATTCTGGCCACCTATAAATTTGGTTCCATGGTAGGGCCAAGTTACTATCTAATACAGTATCTACTTATTTTCTGTTATTACTTAGTTACCGGTGTTAACAAATTTTCTAATTAAAATTGCATTTGATAGCTCCATGGAAATGGCCATCCTAGTTTGTTAGTGTTGCAGAAGCTGGATTGGCCCTTATGCATACATTAATATTGTTGAAGTTCTGATAGTGAATGGCAGCGTAAACCAGTCAGTGCAATTTCACTGATTTTGTTTGGCCAAATGAAATTGTCATTCTGTACATTAATTCGAAATTTAGCCCATTTTTTTTTTTTTGGCAAAATGACCTCTATATGTGCCCCTTCCTGAGACACAAGATTACGGCATGTTTGTAGTGTTAACTGACCAACTTTTGCTGCTTCCATGTGCAATTCTCATTCTATTTAAGCAATTGGCATATGATGCAAATGTTCTGCGTGTGCCTGAGATACGATGGCTTGGGGTCTTCACGTCCGACTTTGGGGAATATTGCCTTCCAGACTGCTGTCTACTTCCTTTGTCATCTGAAGGTGACTAAATTGGAGGGATATAAATGTTATTTCTAAAAAAAATTCTGTTGTTATATTTGACATGCCATGTATCCCGCTGCAGATAGGAGGAAGCTTGAAGGAATTCTGACCAGATGTTACTTGCAGAGAGAAGCCCCAGAATGGAGGTAAAGTAAACGAAGTTGTACTTCCAGTTCCTAGTACACTCATCCCAATCACTTCATGACTACGATGTGGGTTGCAAGTAACAATAGTTCCTAGTCCAACAACTACTATAATTTTTTATCTAATTCTTTTGTCCAACTAGTACTTAAATAGAGATTTTCATAATTTCTTCCTTAGAAAATGCCAAATGCAACAATGAATAAACTCAGTAATTTGAGTGTAATCTTCTTCTAGTACAATAATCAATTTTATGGTTTGCCCCCTGTAGTCGTAATTTGGTGCCTTCAGCATCAGTTCCTTATTTCCAAAAACTCCATATCTGTGGTCAGCTGTCGGCTCTAATAGTCAGATGGCAATAGGTGATCTGTAGCTTTAAATGGTCCATAACTGCATTCACATGGTCAGTTCTAACGATAATGGGTTCGCATTTGATATTGGAATCGCTTGGATAGCGAGAGTTAGTTATTTTTCTCCAAGATTTTTCCTCCTGAAATATTTTTTTTTTCAAAATTAAACGCTCCTTGGCAGGTCGGAGTTGGAAGCCATGCTGGAAAAGGGTGTCAAGTTTGAGATCGAGGCATTGTCAGCAAGCTCCATTTCCTTCCTATCACAAGAGTACATCCCCCAGAAGATCAAACTAGGGAGGCACATATAGGATTCCATACACCTGTTTCAGGAGGAAATTCAGTTTTATAGGATTCCATACACCTGACCTGGGAGAACTGTGCTCATTCCAGAGTCTTCTTTTTATTTTCCTTATGCCGTCTGTAGTTTCATGTCTGATTGGGTTGTAAGTTAACTCGCTTCAAGAGTTTGGCTACAATTGCTGTATACCTTCCAATACTGCGTTACTAACAATAATGCTCTCACAGTTGTGTGGTGTGTAGTTTAGTTTGGGCTTATTATGTTACTGTGAAAAGCAACCTGTTTGAAGTGAATGCCTGAATAATCTTCAGCTCTACATATTCTCTTGTTCTCCCAGGTCACCATCTCATGGAACAAATTCCTAGTTACATGACAACTTATTCTCCACTGCCCAAGCATAATCAGATTGTCGCTTGCCTTGCAGTTTTGGATCCAAGAACAAGAAATCTAAGAAACAATTGTGTCTGGTCGAGGTGAAAATTATATATACACAAGGTATCACGTGCACACTGGAAGAAGCTGGAAATATTTCATGACTGGAAGACAGGTTACCAAATTTCACATATGCAGGTACTCAAGCTCAGCGAAACGTTATCAAATATACTTGTTTCTTATACAAGTTCAGATGCATGTGAGCATATACATTATGTTAGACGTAGGACCTGAACACCACCGTATCTTTTGAGACTTCACTAAATTACATGATTAATTAACATCACTAACCAACCATTCAACTACTAAAGCTGTAAAATTAAGTACACAAGCCCATGTGTTCGTCACTGACCGGATTGTGACAGAGCAAGGTCATATGGGGAGAGCGTGCCAGACTGGTCAACGTCGAGTTTGTCAAACTCCTCTAGGAAAGCCGATATGTCCTCTTGGTTTATCTTCCCCAGTTCTTTGAGCTTGTACACGACAAATTCAGCAGCACTGCACATATCAAAGTTCAGAAATCAGCATCGGCGCTCATTGCCAGCAAAATGTTTAAGGGATGTGATGGAAGAAGAACACTGAAAATGAAGTATGTGCTTACCCCACTTGTCGATCGTTATCCAGATCAGCTGCTTCAAGATCCATGATTGTCATCCTCCGAGTGAGAACCCAATTGGCCAGCATTTTCTGCCGTCGCTCGGTGTAGAACTCAGCAAGGTACATAAAGAACAATGCCAGGATTATAGTGCTCGTGATTATCCAAAATACCGCGAAAGTGCGCCCCAATTTGGATGAGAAGCTTTTATCCCCGTAACCCAGGGTAGTGATTGTGGCACATACACAATAAAAGGAATCAACAAAGCTCAGCTTCTCAATCTTCCACAGAAAAACAGTCCCCACAATAATGCTCGTCACAAGAAGCAGAGCAGCTGTGTACAATTTGTACTTTGCCTTATTTGCCTCGATTGCTCTGAGAATTTTGGCCTCGCCACACTTCATATTCATGTGCAGTGCTTTGAAGAATAACACCTCCTGCTTCTCGACGAGGTAATCTGCTGCTTTGCTCACAAAGAGAGCAATGATGGCCATGCCGATGAAGACGAAAGCACTAGCGAGCAGCTTTGCTGTGTCACTGTTAGGTACAAGGTCTCCATAACCAACCGTTGTCATTGTGACAATACAGAAGTACAGTGCATCAAGCACTCTGTTGGTTCTTTTCCCAGATATCTGATCCATGACAAGGTAAAACACGGCAACACCCGCTAATAGGTAGACAAATAGGAGGAACCCTACCATTCTGAAGCTTGGCCGTATCTCCTTGAACAACTCCTTGGCTGGAAGCCATGAACCTTTTGCTTCTGGTTTATCAGTGATATCTGATCTGGGAGCCGACCTGCTTCGCCGAAACCGTTTTGCTCCCTGAGATGGCTTTTTTTGGAGCGCATTGGGGTTATCAGCTAGTAACGCTCGCTGGATACTATTGTCAGACATTGGCTCAGATTGGATTCGTTGCTCTCGCAATCAAAACCTACAATGCAGAGAATGGCACACATTATGGTACTATGGTTCGAAAAATAAGAGAGACAGAAGGAGAAGATTTAGAAGCTCTCAAATTATAAGATAAAATCAAGGCAAGACGGTGGATATACACTGAATTGCTTGGAGCACTAAGAGACTGTATTCATCCTAGGCCTATGTGAGCTGTGCATGTTCTAGCTGCCACAGGAATTCCCATCACCATCATCCTAAGCATTATTGTATTCGATTGCTGGTCAGGAAGAGGTAGGCTAGTTCCATGGGAACGCGGGTTGTCCTGATTTCCTGATCTTTTTGACTTTCTGGGCGTTCAGGAACAAGTATCGTCTTATCTATTACCTATTCTTGTCACTTCCTTTCTGGACCAAGTCGCATTGCCAATAATAGCTAAGATCAGATCCCCACGAAAAACCTAGGATTCAACCTAGGAGGAGATTTAGAAAAGCTCACAGATTATCAGGTAAAATTAAGGCAAGACGCTGGATACGCAGGGAAGTGCATGGAGCACGGGGTGGATGTGTTCCTGCCAGTTTGTGTGGCCAAATTTAAGCGTGTTTGAGAGAGATATGCTGTTATTAATGCTAGCTGACACAAGAATTCCCATCACCATCATCCATTCTAAGCAAAATATTATTCGATCGGAATTGCTGGTGAAGTAGAGGCGGGGAAAATGAGCCGGGTTAACGGAAAGGCCGGTTCATAGCAAGGCTATTTTGTTCTGAATTGCTGACCTTTTTGACTTTGTAGGCCTTTATTACGGTATCCTAACCACCTACTGTGTCTTTTGGAGAGAAAAGAAGATATATTCTGTCGCTTTCTTTCTACACCAAGTCGCACTGCCACGAACAGTTCAGATCAGATCTCTGCTGCTGGCTGAATTTGCAGACAGCAAAAAGGATGGAGCTGAGCATGAAAGCGCCTGGAACCTTGAGATGGAGTCCCAACACATAGAATCCCATTCTAGCTTACAACTAACTAGCAGCACTGAATCGCAGATTTACCAGCAACTGTGGCATCCCTGGCCATTGGCATGTCTAGCAATAGTAGCAAGCAAAGAACAACAGGAGCAGAGAAACGGGGGCGATCGGACGAGATTCTTCCTTACCTTCCCCCGGCGGCCGGCGGGCAGGGCAACGCGAAGCTTGGCAGCGCTCCGGTACCAGGGGCCCTTTCTTCCTCCTCCTCTTCTTCTTCTCTCCTCTCCTGCTCAGATGATCTCCTCGGTCTCAGCGGTGCCTTTTTGTCGAGCCGAGCTGAGAGAGATCGGATACGCCCGCACACACGCGCCACGCCGGCCGCAACGGATTCTACGTGTTGGTGCCGCGTGCGTGCTGGCAGTGGGTGAGACGTGGGCCGTGGGGAGTTTACTATTTTCCGATGAGGCTGACCCCACCGTGGTCGGCGGAAGTTAGAGCCCGTCGCCGTCTTTTGACCCGCGCCAGCTCTATGGCCCTTCTTCCAGTTGAAGCTGCGAACGCCGGCCAGAATGTTTCAAGCGTTCGTTGACTATTGAGCCGAAGCCCGGCTTGTGCGGTGCTACTGACCTGCAGCTGGAAATGGAATAGAAGCGTTGGGGTCGGAAACGGAACGATCGGATCTCGATCCTCGTTCTCTCATTTTCTTAGATCAGATCTCAATCTGTTTTAACTTTTTTTTTAAACTAAAGGGCTCCTCACGAATCACGGACGAGGGACCGATATGGTGCGGCAGGGGCGTGTATGCTTTGTCACATTAAATTATGGGCGCGTTTGCTAGCCTGTGTGGCCTGCACCACAGAACGAAGCCCTAATTGGCATTGCCGTTTGTTTGTGTATTTTGCATGCTCTAATGCAAATAACGGACGTTTGGTTATATGCGGCACCATCATTACGACTACCTCTTCTTCAATGTGGTGAGGTTACCCAATATGAAATACACACACAACACAAACTGAATCATAAGCAAACTGAATCAAATAACATAGTCTAAAGAGGTAGCAACATAGACAGACAAAGATCTTAGGTAACCGGTCCCATTAACCCCAGGCTCAGTCGTCTCTCTTCAAATTCAGTGGGTGCTCAGGGCACTCTCTCATGATCTCACATCCACTAGTGTCGAAGATGATGACTTCGAACTCTAGGGGTCCGAGCTTCTTGAAGAGGAGGTTGTAGCCAAGACCAATATTGTGACTCGAGGCAAAAGGTGCCCAACCCTGATCAAGGCATGCTCTCTCATTGAACTCATTGAGTTGGATGGACCAGACGCAGCCTATGTTCGTCTTGAGCGTGATCTGCCCCGGCACCTCACCAAGATATGGCCTAAAGTCATCAGGAATAGGAAGGACTCCTAAGTGTGGTGCAACCACCACTTTGCAGAAGACCAGAAGTGGTTGGGTGAGACAGGATCCTTCTTCCAGCCATAGGTGTTCTTCCTCCTCTTGTAATCTCTATCCTAGACATTCTTGAAGAATCCCGGACCCTTTCTCCTCATGAACGTTCTCTTAGACGTGTCCTCATCTCGGTCCTTCAGCGCTCCATCCGTGAACGCGTCGCCTTCTGGAAACAGCGGGCTAAAATTAGGGCCGCGGTGGAAGGTGACGAAAACCGCTTTCGTCAGAACAAAATCTCGATCATTGAGCTTAATGGCTCCGAATTCTTTGCCCACGATCAGAATCCTCACAACCTTTTACTCTCAGCTCCTTGGTACATCCTGGACACCGGTTTGGAACTTCGACCTTCATAGCCTCTACCCTGAGGTCGTCCCTCAACTCCAGTCTTTGGACCTCCCCTTCTCGGACCAAGAAATTGCTGACGCTTTCCTCTGTATGAACATCAACGCCAGCACTGGGACGAATGGTTTTGGTCCTGGGTTCTACCGCCATTTCTGGCCCACGGTTAAAGGAAAAAATACAAACTTGTTCTCAGACTTCTACCACCATCGGGCTGACATTTCTGCAATCAACATGGCTCACATTATTCTACTGCCTAAGGCAGAGCATGCTAGATCTCCCGAGGCCTTTAGGCCGATTTCACTACAATCCTGCCCAATTAAGGCCATCGCAAAGGTCCTCACAAACCGGCTAAAACCTTTCATCCCCCTCTTCGTTCACCAGGACCAAACTGGTTTCCTATCAGGGAGATCCATCTCGGAAAACTTCGTCTACGCTGCTGATCTTCTACACTGCTGCCACAAAAGGAAAGCTCCAACAATCATCCTCAAACTTGATTTCAGGAAAGCCTTCGACTCTGTCTGTTGGGATTCCCTGATCAGGATCCTCAGCCTCCTGGCTTCCCGCCGCGCTGGTGTAGATGGCTTAGTGATATTCTATCCTCCGGGACCACTGCTATCCTACTTAACGGTGTCCCCGGCCCTTGGATCAAATGCAAGAATGGCCTCAGATAAGGTGACCCACTTTCTCGCTACCTCTTCAATATTGTTGCAGATGTCCTCCAGCAAATGATCCTCTCGGAAGCCACGCTAGGCATTCTTTGCCATCCCCTGATCCCATCCTTACCTTGTCCTGTGTTACAATACGCCGATGACACTCTTATACTTGCTTCCGCCTTCCTAGACGCTGCCTCTAGGATTCGCCGCATCCTTGACGACTTCGCTCTTGCCACGGGACTCGCTATCAACTTCCACAAAACAACATTCATCCCCCTTAACGTTACTAACCCAGACGCTATCTCGCTCGCCTCTGCCCTCGGAACCTCCATATCGTCTTTCCCCCAAGTCTACCTTGGACTCCCCCTCTCTCCGCATAAACTGCAGTCGAACGCTTTCCTCCCTCTTCTATCTAAATCAGACAGATACCTCTCAGGATGGGTCGCCTCTCTTCTCAACAAAGGTGGCCGCCTAGCTCTCCTCGCCTCTGTGCTCGACAGCCTCCCTACCTACTACATGTCCTCCTTCGCCCTATCCAAAGGAACTATCGCTAAGCTTGACAAGAAAAGACGTCCTTCTTCTGGGCACATGATGATGCTTGCTCTGGAGCCCAATGCTTGGTCGCTTGGGACAAGGTCTGTACACCCAAAGATGTGGGTGGCTTAGGTGTCAAGAACCTACAAACCCAAAATGTCTGTCTGTTGCTGAAATTTTGTTATAAATTCCTTCACTCACACAACCTACCGTGGCGTGACTGGCTACTACACCACTCTCCCTACCCACCACATACTGCATCCAACACATCCTACCTAGCCAAAATAGTGACATCAAATATGCACACCCTTTGCCTCATAACCTCATGCGCCATTGGTAATGGCAACGCTACCTACTTCTGGCTTGACAAATGGTTGCTCCCAGAATCCTTAGCTACCACCGTCCCTGCCCTTTTCTCCCACGACACCTCACAGTATGCTTTTGTTAGTTCGGTGATGCACCATGGGATTGATTTGAACCTGCGCAACAGACTCACCACGGCCGCGGCCGTGGAGCTTGTTTCTCTCCGTTCTCTTTTGCAGGAAGTGCAGCTGACTGACAAGCCGGATGCCCGCCGTCTTGTGGATGGGACGATGTTCTCCGCCCGCGGCGCCTATAAAGCGCTGTCCCTCCAGGTGGCTGATAGGAAGATGGACAAGCTGTGGGCTGCTTTCGTGCCGCAGAAGGTCAAGATCTTCGGGTGGTTATTCCTGCTAAACCGCCTCAACACTCGGGCAAATTCGATCAAGAAGTGCATTGTCGACTGCCAGGTGTGCCCGCGCTGCCCTGCAGCCTCTGAAGACCGGGACCACCTATTCTTCCATTGCCCGGCCGCGGTGGCCGTCTCGCACCGGCTCCAGATCACACCACGCTCCGATGATGTCAACAACTTCTGGTCTCCCATTGTGCTACCGTGTTTGCCTACGGATATTCTACCTTCTATCCTCCTACTTATTCTTTGGAAAATTTGGGACTCTAGAAACGCTATGGTTTTCAGGAAGATCTCCCACCCTACCTCGCTTACACTATTGTCGGATATATACCAAATAGGGGTATAGAAGATGGTAGGCCAAGTGCCGGATTACCAGGGTGGCCTAAGTGGTAGTGGGCTTAGGTCCATTAGGCGGCCCAGTAATCCGACGCGCAGAAGCCGGATTCCAGAAGAACCCGGATCACAGCCCATGTGATCTGGCTTGGAGGAGAAGACGGATTCCTTGCTTTCCAAGTTACTAGTTACCGTAGTTTTCTAGGTTTCCTATTCTGTAAGCCCTATCCGGCTGTTATATAAAGTCGGACGGGAGATAAACAAAGAGGGAGAACAGAGAAGCTCTACGCCAACTCGCCGAGAAGCTCATCCTCGTCGAGTAGCTTAGATCTAGAACCCTCACATTGTAACCCTGTTTACGGGCTTTAGTCCCGATTAGTGAGAAGTGCAGGAGTAGGCACGCCGTACTGTCGCGACGTACCGAACCTGGGTAAAATCCTGTGTTCTGTGTTACTACGCTATCCCGTTACCCCACGTCTCTACCGTAGTCTCATGGCACCCCCGTCTATGAAAACTACTACGATGTCTCGACAGTTGGCGCCCACCATGGGGCAGACGACGTCAGGCGTAAGATTCCGATCTGGGATACTTGGCGGAATCGGAAGATCAATCACTGTCGGAAGCTTGGAGTTCGACAACGACGTCGGGCGCTTCCTCGACAACGGATCCTACATACCGGCGCAAAACCACCTGGTAAGTGCCTACGTGTTACCGATAGGATCTGCTAACATCTTTATCGGGCTAACTGCAGAAGCTATGGGGTTTTGCGGTGGAAGCAAATTCATCCCACCCGCCCTATACCCAGTCGAAGATGACTACGATGCCGGATTCTGCTCAGATCGCCGACAAAAAAGTGATACACACTTTATCGGCATGGTGCAATCCGAAATCGCTGAAAACATGGATGACGGAAATCCCGTGCAAGAGGCAGACAACAACACACCCGTCATGGAGACGGAAGATCAAACACCCGTCACAGAGGCGGAAGATCCGACATCCGTTAACAAGACGATGAACTCGGAAGCAGAATCCGTGCTTGCCGCCATTGAGGCGAGATTGGAGTCAGAAACCGGATCGGATAACTTCGACTCCGAATACGAAGATGAGGACGCCTTCGTAAGAAAGGTTAAGTCCTTTCAAGAGGGTTTCCATGAAGTTCTAATGGCGAAACCGGCTGATACCACGGACGCCGGCAGCCAGGAAAGCCCTAAAACCCCTCCGCCAGAGGAAGAGAGAGAAGACGGAGAAACTTCTCCGGTATTCCCCAGTGTCAAGGAGATGACAGAAGACGAACCTGTCAAAAAACCTCCCTCTTCCAAGAAAAAGCACCGTGCTGCTAAAAAACTCCAATACAAAATCCGGAAGAAAAAATCAGCCGATCTCGCTGATGAAAACCTGGAAGTTGGAGATGTTAGCGGAACAAAGCCTGCGGAGAAGAAATCCAAAGAAATCACTGCTCCGCCAATGACGGAACAGGAAGAGCAAGAGCTATTGCAAACACCAGTGGGACCAGACGAACCCCCTGAAATGCTGGAAGCCAGGAGACAAGCTTTCCAACAGCAACAGCAACATCTACTCAGATCTCGGCAACATCTCCAACAAACCCATAATGACATCAAGGTCATGAAGGAAGAAATAGAGGAGTACGAGAGAAAGAATAGATCCGCGTTAAAACCTACTAGGTTACCCGGAATCGCAAGACCGGAAGAACTGCCGCCAAAAGAAAGGTTCCATAACCCGTCTTGGCAAAAGCAGGTAAACGGCAAAGATGCCAAGGGCGAACCAATATACAAGACCGCAGCAGAAAACGCGGAAGCAGCGTTCGCGATTCTTAACAACGATCTGTATTCCAACGGGGAAAAACTCCAAGGGGTGTATGCTTTCCTAGGAAAAGCATTGCAACAACAACAACGCGCCCAAGAGCGATCAGGGAGGCTGCATGATAACTCCGCCCTATGCAAGACAGCTACTTGCGCTGCTGGAGCACCTGGACCAGAAGAACCTGGGGATTCAGACAACTCAAAAGATAAAAAAGAGGATCCGAGAAAAGACAAGAAAAACCCCGACAACCGGGATGCAGCGTCTAGGACCGGATCCCATCTCCCGAAAGATGGGTATAAACCCCATGATCGGGAAGACAAACACCGGAAGGACGGCAAAATAATGCCACCTCCGAGAAACCCAGCTGAGAAGGCTGGAAGATACGATATACCTCACAGGCGTGAGAGATCCCGGACACCGCCTAAGGACAAAGAAAGGCACAGGAGTAGAACTCCGCCTAATCCAAAAGGGCGTGATCACGGAAGAGATAGAAACAATCCCGGAAAAGCGCGTTCGCGCAACAATGGAAGAGAAAGGAGCAGGTCCCCTTCTGTTCATTCAGCCGGAAGATATTCTGCACACATTGACAGAGCAGAAAAAGATGATTTATACTTTGGTCCTAAATGTTTTACCGACAGGATCCGAAGAATAACGCTGCATTCTGGCTTTGCCAAGGTCGGTCCAACGTACCAGAAATACACCGGCAGCACAAACCCGGATACCTGACTCTCGGATTACTATACAGCCGTCCAGATAAACAATGGGACAGACTTGGAAGCTGTCAAGTTCCTTCCCCTAATGCTGTTGGACGGAGCCAGAGATTGGATCAATGGATTACCGTCACGAACAGTCGACAGCTGGGACGATATGGCTAGAGTATTTACTCAGCATTTCCGGGGAACATACAAACGCCCGAATAGCATCAACCAGCTAAACCGTTGCACGCAATTTGAGGATGAACCATACGTGGATTTCATCTCCAGATGGACAGCAATGAAGAATAGTTGCTCTGGAGTAACTGACGTACAAGCAATGCATGCTTTCGTCAATGGCCTAAAACCCGGACTCGTACCGTTCATGGTTGGTTCCAAAAAGCACAAGGATCTCGGATCCATGCTTACAACCGCCAATGAGCATGCCGCAGCCGAGGATGACATCAGAGCAAGAGGAGGAAATATTGAATCATTGATACTTGCCAAGAAAACCCCTCGTTCTGACAAAAAAGCCACTCCAGAAACAACGACGAAGCCCAAAGAGGTGAACATAGCCTTTGGAGGAGAAAAGGGAAACAAGTGGAAAGGACGCAACCCAGATCCAATCAATTACACTCCAGAGGAGTGGGAAAGGATTAAGTCGGAACCTTGCGTTCACCACTCGCAATTTGGGAAACCCACCCATACAAACGCGCAATGCCGGCTGAATAAGCACATGAAAGGCAGTGCAGGAGCCGGAGGCAAGGGGAAGGGTTCCAAAAGGAAACCCGCCAAACAAAAGCCAGAAGCTGACAAAGAAGACAATGAATCAGACACTGACGAAAAAATCCAGGAACAACAGCGTAAAGGCGAACCCAAGTTTCCGAGAGTTGAGGGAGAAGCAATGCTAACTTTCTTAGCAACCCCGTCAGCAAAGGTGGCAAAAAGAACACTTCGAGAAATAAACGCGGTTGTTCCGGCAACCCCGAAATTCTTGAAGTATTCCAACACACCGATAATCTGGGATCAGTCTGATCATCCCGGAAATATCCCTGAACCCGGCACACAAGCTCTTGTTGTAAGTCCTATTGTTCAAAATACTAGGCTAAGAAGAGTGCTGATGGATGGAGGATCCAGCATTAACATAATGTACCTGGATACATTGAAGCATCTAAAGATTTCCGAGTCTCAGCTCAACTACAGCAACATACGCTTCCATGGTATCGTCCATGGCAGGCAAGCACGATCCCTAGGAGAAATTTCCCTAGATGTCACCTTCGGAGATAAAGATCATTTCCGGCAGGAAAAAGTATCCTTCGAAGTAGTACCGTTCGAAAGCGTGTATCACGCAATGCTCGGACGTCCAGCTTTCGCCAAATTCATGGCAAGATCATGTTATATTTATAACAAGCTGAAGATGCCAGGACCCAAGGGAGGAGTAATCACTATAGCTGGTGATTTTAAGCTGGCAAACGAGTTGGAGAAAGAAAACGCCCTTTGCGCTCAGAGAGTCATAGCAAAGGAAGAACTGAAGGAATTAGCCAAGGAGGTATCGCCGTCAGAAATGCCGGCAGGAAAAGAAACTCGGAAGCCAACAGACAGCTTCAAGGCATCCGAGAATACAAGACAGGTAATCCTAGATCCCAAAGATCCGACAAAATTTGTCGTCGTAGGGACTGGGATGACTGACAAATAGGAAGGCGAGCTCATCAAGTTCCTCCGTGAGAACTGGGATATTTTTGCCTGGTGTCCAGCTGACATGCCAGGTGTACACAGGGAACTTGCTGAGCACCAACTTAAGGTTATTCCTGGATCAAAACCCGTCAAACAAGGTCTCCGTCGATTTGACGGAAGAAGACGGAAGGCTATTGGCAAGGAAATTATCCGGCTTTTAGCAGCGGATTTCATCAAGGAAGTGATCCATACTGACTGGTCCGCAAATCCGGTATTAGTACCGAAGAAAGACACTACTGCTCTTAGAATGTGTATAGATTACACAGGCTTGAACAAATTGTGTCCGAAAGATAGGTTCGCATTACCGCGAATCGATCAAATAATAGACGCCACAGCAGGCTCTGAGCTTTTGTGCTTTTTGGATGCATACTCCGGGTACCACCAAATACGCATGAAAAAGGAAGATCAAATTAAGACTTCTTTCATAACCCCATACGGGATGTATTATTACGTAACCATGCAGTTTGGCCTGAAGAACGCAGGTGCAACCTACCAGCGTTGCATGCAACGTTGTTTGCATAGTCAGATTGGAAAAAATGTCCATGTTTATGTGGACGATATTGCTGTCGTAACCAAGGAAAAAGATACACTCCTTGAGGATTTGCGAGAAACTTTCGATAATTTACGCACCTACAAGATGAAGTTGAATCCATCTAAGTGCGTATTCGGGGTTCCCTCAGGAAAACTTCTAGATTTCATCGTTTCTCACAGAGGAATAGAAGTTAACCCGGAAAAAATCAAGGCAATCTTGAACATCACAAAACCTACCTGCGTCAAAGATGTCCAAAGATTGACGGGTTCCGCAGCTGCCGTTAGCAGATTTATTAGTCGGCTGGGGGCTAAAATCCTAACACTATACAAGTTGATTAAGACATCCGACAAAGTCAAGGGGATAGCAAAGCTTTGGAGTACATAGCAGTTATGTCTCTTCTATACTTAGTTCAATATCTATGTAAACATCTTTTGAGATCATGAAATAAAGTTGTTGGATTTCTGGTATCCATGTTTTTTACAAGTTCATTATAGTAAAAGCATGTTTCCACCTTCTCTATTTCCCAATGATCTTACAAAATACTCAATGTTAACCCGAGTTGTGCCCGCGTACTCGGCGTTAAGAAACTGAATGTTTTTTCAGCCTGCTAACGGCTAAAGGAAACTTGAATTGCCTGCGTGCCCAAGTTTCGGTTAAAAAATTCCTTGTTTCTCTAAGCATTATCTGATTGCGTATGTGTTGGGTTACTGGAGCTAGTTAGTAAAAATGCCTTTAGCATGGTCCATGATTCCGAGTTTAAACTGATTGGTTACTCCCAGTTACTCGGCATGATGATTCATATTGCTATTTGAGCCATTTCAAACACTAAGGACAGTTAAAACATATATGCCAGAAAACTTAGAAGTTAAAGGAATAATAACATCCGAAAAACCTTGCAAAAAATTTCATAGTTAAAAATTGCAAAAGGCGGAATTTTTCATTCATACAAATAGAAGCATTACATTGTAGATTACATTGAAAGAACAGTAATGCTCGTATTGTCTATTTTTGCTATCCAGGTCAAAGGTAGCCCTTCAAGCATCTGATTCCTCCTCGCTGCTGTCGTCCTCGGGGATTGGAGGGATCTCCTCTTCTGGATAATTGACGGAAATATTTACCATGGAGGCAATCTGGGTGGCGTGGCCTTTGATTTCATCAAAGATGGTATTTCGCTGAGTATCCGTGTATCCTTGAGGGACACAGGACGCCACGCGCCAGGATTTAGCACCGGGGTAGTGCATGCGCATAAGGCCGAGTGCCATACGCGCACCACCCCGTGCAGCGGAACGCAGGATAGAATCCCTGGATTCCGCCACCTCCATGATAGCTCCCGGAAGTTTTTCAACCTCCGAGAACTCCGCAGTCCTTGCGGGAAGAAACTTGTTCACCAGCTGCATTCCAGCATCACGGATTGAAGTCCACATCTTCCCAAAGGCTTGGAACCCTTCAAGCCGGGTACCATCTGGGATATCTCCTGTTTTTTCCGACAAAACAATCAAAAGTGTTAGGCAAAAAACAGAGAATAAAAACAAGATAAAAAGGGTAACGGAAAATTACCGATAAGCTTTTCGATCTCGGAGATTTCCTCCAGGCGAAGGTTCAGAGCATTTTCTAAATCCTGAATAGTGGATTTATCCTTCTCCGCCTGTTCAGAAGCCTTGGAGTTGGCAACTCCAAGGGCCAAGTTGCTGGCCTCCAGATCCTTTTGAGCCTTCACAAGATGCTTGTGAAGCTCCAAATTCTCCTTTCGGAGATTCTCGGCATTGCCAGCATCTTCAGCTATTTGCTTAGCCTTAGCCAAAGCAGCTGGAAAGCAAAGAAAATTTCCGGAATAAGTACTTAGACAAAAAATTGAATCGCAAACCTCAGAGGAAAAATGTGTACCTGATGTTTCCGACAAATTTAGTTGAGACGATGCCAGTTCCGCCTCTCTCTCCTCAAGAATAGAAAGGAGATTTCTAACCTCCTTATTCTTGATGGTGAGTTTGTTGAAAACTTCCTTGTTTATGGTTTCGGCGGTTTGCTGCAATATAGCAAGGAGAAGAATGGTTACAAAAAGCATCAAAGCAAAACAGGCATACAATTTTGTTTAATGCTTGGGGGCTAGAGTTACATACCTGGCTCATTCGGTGCAAACCCGCCAAGTTTTCCTTGAACTCCTTTGCGTATTCCGCAAAAGCAGTTCCGGCCGCGCTTAGGCCGTTATTGATAACCTTGAAGTCCTTGTCAAAGGTGGGAATTTCTTCGTCGAAAGTCCGAGAAAATTTCTCCACCTCTGGAGCCGCCCTTTCCCTCGTGTCCGTGTCCGACACAACGGGCTGGCTGGGCTCTGACGGCCTGGTCGTGGGGGCTGCAGCGTGCTCTTCCGCCATCGAGGACGGTGTGTCCGGGGCAACGGCGGGAGAAGGTTGGCTGCCTCGGCTGGAAACAACTTTGTGTTTCTTGAGCTTCTTCGGCTTTAGGCTGGAGGGAGGTAGGCTAAAAAACAAAAAACCCGGAAAAGTTAAAACACAGAAGAAGGATGAAAAGTTCTCATGAAAGAAAAAACCCAGATGAAAGAACCTGGAAGTGGCGACGGGGATTCCGTCAAGGTCGATAATTTCCTCAGAGGAAATAATCTTCTTGCGCTTGCGTCCACCTGTAGCGGCGGTGCGCAGCGCGTCCAGCTCAGCCTCGGAGACCAATTCCGAATCTGGAAGATCCGCAAACTGTCGGACAAACAAGATCAGAATCAGAAGCTAGAAAATCCGAGAAAAAATAAAACTATACCCAAATGACTGAAAAATTACCTTGGGAACCGGATTGTCGGCCGTATACATTGGCCGACTCGCTTCGTATTGGTCGCGTGATGCGACCAACTGGTTGATGCGCCGTCGAAGCTCCTTTGCGGGCCAATCTTTGGTGGTTGTCCGCATCGGATCCTTGACTCCCGTGTATTCGCACAGGAGACGACCACTGTGGTTGGCCAATGGCTGAATTCGCCTAGTCAGCCAGCATAGAACCGTGTCCATGCCGGTTAGAGGCGGATCCAAGGAGGTGAGCTTGGCGATGCGCCGCTTGATCCTTAGTAGATCAGGCGGCAGGACTTGGACGGCTTCTGTTCCCCAATTCTCTTGGGGAACAACGGCGGTGTTGGCAAAAGGTGGAACCCCGATGGCCTTTTTTGGAAAAGGCACATCGGGATGATAAAAGAAAGAACCCGTCCAAAATTTGACGGATTCTGATGTCTTGATCTTGGGGAACCAATCTTCCTAAACCTCCGAAGAGTAAAGGAGATGGTCCCGCAAGTCGGAAGTGCGCCCTCCGAGGAGTTCCGCTTAACTCCGAAACAATACATCCAGAAGTCTAACCTAGGCTCTAAACCTAAGTAACCCTCGAATAGGGCCTGGAACCCGGCCAAATAAAAAATGGAGTTGGGTGGCAGGTTGTGGGGTTGGATGTTGTAGTGAGAAAGGACTTGGAGGAAAAAAGCGGAAGGGGGGAGCCCCATAGCTCTTAGAAGGTGGGAAGAAAGGAGAACCCTTTCGCCATCTCTTGGCGCCGGCTCGTTCTCGTCTTCGGGGAGTCGCCATTTCCCTTGGAGGATCAGGCCCTCTTTCTCCAAGTTTGGAAGAAGGGCCGGGGGAATGCTGCAGGCAACCCAGTTGCCTGCAGATTCCGCCTCTTCATCTGCTCCGGTGGCGGAGGCGGTGGCCGCTTCTGCGGCGGCGAGCTCGTCACCAACGAGCTGGATCTTCTCCTCCGCCGTTTCAGGGGCGAACGGCGGGGAGGCGGCGGAGCTAGCGCCCGCGATGTCCGCGGCGGCGGAAAGATTTTCTCCGCCCGCCGCAGAGGCCGCGGATTTCTCCGGCTCGTCGCCGGCGTGCTTGGGTGACCCAGTTTGGGGATCTAGGTCGCTGATGATGTCGTTGATGGCGGCGCGAGTGGGCGAAGACGGTGAGCCTGCCATTTTCGGGCGGCGCGGTTCGTGTCCGGGGCTTGGAGGTGAGGAGTGCTCGGGACAGTACGTCGCTTGGGAGCTTGTGTGCGTCAATGGCGAGAGCGGTGAGAGTGCGGAAGGTTTTCGTTGAGGACGAGGATGGCTATTTATAGCTAGAAATCCGTCAAGATGCGCGCCAACGGCTATTTTGACCGTTGGATGTTTACAGCATCATAGTACGGCGAGATATCCTCGATTGCATAATCTGGGCACCGAGCTACGAAGTTAACGTCTATCTCAGGATGCCATATTCGGACAAAAGAGAGAGCTACAACCGCGCCGCACGTCATTTGATTGCGCACACACGCGCGAACTTCTCCTTCACGTCCAAACAACCTGAGAAGATAGCTCCAGTCTTCGGGACCTCTTTCAAGTGGGTAAAATGCAGCGTTCATCGCAACCAAGACCTCGTGAAAAGAACTCACGAGAATTCTCGCCTGGAGGACTCGGAATTTCAAGGTGGCCATCACAAAACCTCGACTGCGATTAGACCAAAAATTGTTCGCATGAGGTTTTGAGCTGCTAGCCTCTTGATGAATGTGGTTTTCTACCCACTGCTTTTCTTCCCTGTCATCCGGTTTAACAACTGAAGAGCAGACGTACTTAGTCAGCTAAGGAAAACATGGAAGAAGAAGGCACGGGGGCTGCACTACTTACATATCAACTCTCTTGCGACTGAAGCCAACTCATCCATCAGAAATTGTTCACGTTCAGCCGCCAATTTTTGCTTGGACTTCGCCACATCGGCTACCCCGCGCAGAGCTTTCAGCTTGCGCTCACCATCCTGGACCTTATCACGAAGGCCCGCAAAAGTGCCAACAGCAGCAACAAGTGGATTTACTGGAGTACCACGTCCACCCGAAGTTTCCGCGGCAAACCCAATAGCCTGGAAGAATACAAGGAAAGAAGTAAGATGCCCTACTCGAGTCATTTCTAGTCGCACATCTGACAAACGCTCGGGGCTACTCCCATCGGGAGACAACGCACAAACAAGGGGAATAAATTTCAAGACGAATTCTTCAATTAAAGACAACGAAGGTACGGGAATACATCCCAAGGTTCATTACATTCAAGGAAGAAAAAGAAAAGACTATGAGGCTACATTGGTGCTTTCGCTAGCGGCAGTCGCCCCTCCTTTCAGCCGAGCAAATATCTCAGACAGCTTCCGAGCAAGAATGGCGGCTTGCTCGCCAAAACGAGAGAGCCGTACCTTTTTGCCCGTGGAGGGGTCGACTGGAAGATGAGTAGGCCTCCTCCAAACCTTCGACTCCATGCGCCAAAGCAAATTGGATCGCGGTCTTCGCACCAGACTCCGACTGAGCGACCGCGAAGGCATCCAGAAGATTGCCTTCTGAGAAGACCTTCAACAGATCATCTAGCGCAGGTGCAGGAGTGGCGTTGGCGATGAGGCGACCATGCAGTTGCACCAGCACTTGAGTAGCAATGCTAATCAAGGAGAAAACTCCATCAGCGTGCCTCTTAAGCTGGGCAAGTGTGTCGGTTAGCACATCTACCCGCTGGAGCCCAGGGATCTCTAGAGGGACATCCAGAAGACCTACAAAAGAAGAAAATAATACTTAGCAAAGTTCAGCAAAATGAAGGATCAAAGTCGCAAGAGTCCAAAACACTTACCGGCGAAACGCTCAGCGAGGGGACGGAGGAACACGACAACGTCGTTATCGGCCTTACTGCCAGCTTCCTCTAACTCCTTCAAGGCCTTCCGCGCATCCGCAAGCTGTCGACCAAAATCTTCCGATTGCATGCGGGAAGCCTCCAGCTCTTGTCGAATGGCCGTCAGGTCAGCCTCCCGAGCAGTTACCTGCTCAGAGAGTTTGACCTTTTCGGACTCCGAGAGTTCAAGTCGAGCCGCAAAGAGATGCTTATCAAAAATCAAGAATGCACGGAATACTGAAGACAAGGAGATGATAAAACTTACCCTTGAGAAGGTCGTTCTCAGTTTGAAGTCGGCTATGGTCCGATCGAAGTGACTCGCAATCCGACTCGGCGAGAACGACGCGGCGACCAATCGCCGCAAGAGAATCAATGAGCGACTGCAAAAGCACGAAGATAGAAGAGTTAAAAGGATTAAATTGGAGCATGTACCCGATTATTTACAATCGACTACAGCCTCGGGGGCTACTCCCATCGGGAGCACTGCCGTGCACCCGATAAAAGTGAAATCATGAAGAAGAAATAAACCAGACTTTGAGCCTGTAGCCGATCGCTTGCGATCGACTACAGCCTCGGGGGCTACTCCCATCGGGAGCACTGTCGTGCACCCGATAAAAATTTGAAGACAGAAGATGAAGTTTACCTGGCCGGTAGCGCGAGAGAGCGGATCCGCGGAGCTGTCCGTCACTTCTTTAGAAGCTGAAGTCCTGGCGGCAAAGCTAGGGGCTTCACGTTCCAAAGTCGCAGCTTTAGGGGCTGCTCTGGGAGAATTTTGGACGGTGCCCGCAGTGGGAGTTTCACCCGCATCCCTTGCCTTGTTCCTCTTTTCGGGAGGAACGGCAGAAGCATACCTGCGAGGACTGATAGTCTGCAGTCTGCAACAAAAGATAGAAAACATCAGAATTGAAGTGCAAAGAATGTTCGACCAAGAACAAGGAAAAAGACCTACTCGTCATCTTCGTCGTCATCCAGCAAGTCCGCGTTCCAGGCGGTTGTCATCACCGGAAACGAAGGCGAAGGGGCGAGTGAACGAAGTGGAGTCACAAGGACGGGGGCCTGACCGGGCGATGCTTCCAAGGAATTATCCTTGGAAGTAGCCTCGTCATCATCCACCCGACGACGCTTGGGAGGGCCACCATTTGAGTCTTCAACGTCATCCGAAGAATCACGCTCAGAACTCGAAGAAGCGTTGGCGACGCTGGTGTCAACCGCACCATCCTGGTGACTCGCCAGTAGCTCTGAAGCCTCCTCTCCCGTAACTGGCGGGTAGCAGTCTGCCATAGCTAGGCTCTACAAAGACAGAGAAGACGAGAAAAAACCTTGTCGACTAGGACTCAAAACAAAAAGGAAGCAACTCAAAGACAAGAAGGAAGAAACTAACCGCGGCTGGAGGAGGATTTGAAGCGGCAAAGGCTTCAACTGAACAATCGGGGAATTACTCCCCCACCTTCAGTCGAGTGATACCCGCGATTTTCTTCTCGAATTCTACATTCGAAAGTTCCTCGCGGCTTACTCGGCTGGGGTCTTCTGAGCCTTGATACTCCCACATAGTGGAGGGCCTTTGCTGAAGAGGTTGGATCCTGCGCTTCAAGAAGATGCTCGACAAATGCAGCTCGTTGAGCACGACTCCCGCAGTCTGATCCCGGAGAGCGGCTACTTTTGCGAGTAAGGGCGCAACGGTCTGATTCTCCTCGGCTGACATCTTGTGCCCCCAGGACTTTCGCCTTGTCAGAACAACGAACGGGTGGAACTCTACGATCCCACCCGAGTTGTTGTCGATGACGTAAAACCACTTTTTTCGCCAGCCTTGGGCGGAGTCGAGGAAGTGCATGTTGAAGTAGCTGCCTTCCTGTCGAGCTTGGATCCCGAAGCCGCCCGTGCGAAGCGGTTCGCCGGGCTCAGATTCCACCCGGGATTTCTCGCGGAAGATCCGGACTTTGAAAAGCGCCTTCCAGAGCGCCCAGTGTGGGCGAATGCCGAGAAAGCACTCGCAGAACACGATGAAGCACGATATGTGCTGCACCGCGTTCGGAGGAAGATCGTGAAGCTGTATGCCATAGACATACAGCAACCCGAGGAAGAAAGGGTGGAGAGGAAAGGAAAGACCCCGAGACACGTGGTCCACAAAGACCACGCGCTCGTTCGATTGCGGGTTAGGTACCTCTTCCTTCTTTCCGAGGCGAACCCGCTTCTCCGTTTCCGCCGGCAGCAACCCCTCCCGCTGCATCTCCTTGATGCTCTTCGCGGTGGTGTTGGGGGAGCGCCAGTCGCCGGCACGGGGCATAGGTTGCGCAGAGGGTTCCCCGGACGAAGAAGTGACAGCACCACGTCTTTTTCCGCCAGCCATTGCTTGCAGCACGAGCTCGAGCGCGAGGAAGAAGGAGATGGGCTCAAGGAAGAAGATGAAGGCAAAGAGCTGGGAAAATTTCACCGTAGCGCTAAGACCCGTACTTATACACGGAGCGAGACGATCTCAGCCGTACGATGCGCTACATGGCGCTTATCACAGCCACCACGTGTGAAGATGAAACAAAGGGGCGGCCAACGCTGTTTCGTGCCACGATCTTAACAGAAGATCGTGCGCATTTACTGCGCGGTTCGCGTAAAAACTGGGAACGACGTCTCGTTTCCCGGTCAAGAAGCTGACCAGGTGGGCCACCATCTGCTACCACTCTGTCACGTCCCATCGGGAGAAGAGGAGTGCGCCATGACGTCATGGCATACTTCATTCAAAATCAAGATCTTTCGATTGGAAGTTCAAACGCGAAAATATCTTCGTACGAACAACAATTCCTTCGGATAAAAGCAACTTTTCCATGAACAATTCGTGGAACAAAACCTCTTCAAACGAGAGAAAAATACCCTATACACGAAAACTCTTTCGTATGGGCACAATATTCCAAACATGAAATACTCTTTCATATGGACATAACTTTTCCTCAGCACGAAATTTTTTCTGTGCGGGACTCAAAACAAGTCAATCGAGTAGGAGGAACCTACCTCTTTTATACATGATATTCTTAAATCATAAAAACCTGGATTGTTTCAGCCGACTAGGCACATCCAGATGCCATGTTCTTCGAATATGAAGGTAAGACCCAAAAAGATCTCTCTTTAGGGCTTGGAATCGCACTCGAAAGCTGCGTCCTCCGGTATAATTCCGTGTCAACAACACGAAGAAAAATCCTAGCGGACGCGCCGGGTACCCCCATGGGTTAAGTTCGACTCGATAAGTCCACAACGGCCCAGTCGCAACAATCACCTTATCGGGTTCGAGTCGGAGGTCTCGAATCTGTGTAGGCGAGGAATGTTTTTGCCCTAGTCGCAATTAATTGGCCCTGATCTCTCGGGAGAGCCAAACTACTGTGCCACATCCTTCTGCAATAAAAGCCACAAAAAACAGGCACTTATGTTGCTCGATACTCGAGCATGAAGACTCATGACACAGGGAACACACCCTTTAAAAACAAAAAGCTGATCAAGAAAAGTTTGACCGTCTACTCGACTGGAAAAAATCCCACTCGAGCAAACGCTCGGGGGCTACTGACGAAGATATGGATTCTGGACCTTGCGGATGAGGACACCCCATCTCAGGCCCAAGGTTAGGGCCCAAGAAGAGACGCCCTTGGAATACTCCAGAAGTCCCATGTAAAGCCCACCCGCAATGACTTGCGGATTAAGCTAGGAAACTTGTAACCGACTTAGCTAGAGTTCGAGTCCTCTCCGGGTAGAACTCGAGACCTGGCCATCTATATAAGGCCAGGAGAGCCCCCGGGAGAGGACCTAGCAATAACTGCACGACCCAAAAGCCTTGAACTCGAGACCTACTCTCGATTCGAGCACTACCATTGTAACCGATCTAATCTTCAATACAGATCGACAAGAGGCAGGAGTAAGGGTTTTACCTCTACGAGGGCCCCGAACCTGGGTAAATCTCGCCCCCTGTCTAGCCGACGATTCCACCAGCGCTCATGGGTTCTCTTAATCGAAACCCGATAGGTTCACCGAAGGGATTTGTTGAGTCAGGGATTCGACAAGTGGGAACCCATGTCTTTGACTATTTTGGTTGCCACTTGCACCACTTGCACCCTTGGCCAGGATAGAACTTGCAACCACATTATTGGTGATTAGGGCAAGCCAGGGCACGAAGTAGAAATGACCAAAAACCCTAGGGTTGCTCTATGCCATTGTTGGCATCCAACCGAGCTCCCCATTTTGCCCTTGAGGTTCAGACCTTTGCTATAAGTACCAGGGCCGTGACCTTGTGTTCCTTGCACCTCTCACTTTCCGTCCTACCTCCCCTGGTCGCTTTCTACCCAAGACCTAGCCCTAAGCAAACTTAGCTCGAGTTCTAGCCCGAGGGGTGAGCACCACGGCCACGACAGTGCCCTGCTCGCACCCCTCCACTCCAGCCCCTCCCACTGCCGCAGTACGAACCCCCACACCTCCCTGAACCTCTCGGACACCACCCCGTGCCCGCTAACCCCCGGAGGCGCCGCCGCCATCCACGGACGCCGGCCGCGTTCCGCCGCGTGCGGTCACGCCTGCCGCCACCGTCACCTCCCCTCGGTGACCCACCGCCCCAGCAGCCTTCCCCGAGCCGCGCCACCCCCTCCCGAGCCCCACGGTGAGCTCCCCGTGCTTTTTCTCGCCGTCGGTTATCGGGTCTGTAGGAGAGAGGAGCGTGAGGTAGGCGATGCACCAGCACCGTTGGATCCGAGATCCACGGTCGCTTTTCAAAGCGGATCGTTCCCGCACCCGCATTTGCGTGCGCAGCGCAGTGGGCTGCGCATCTGCCTAGTTGGGCCGCGGCCCGCAGAATCCAGCCCGTGTGCTGTTTGCGTTTATTCATTTAAAATTTAAACAGAAACGTGTACCATCACTTTGGGCTTGTGAAAAATATTAAAACTGCAAATTAAAATCTGGGAAAATTCAAGGACCTAGAGATATGAAATATAAACCACCCAAAATTTGCAGATCTACTTTTGGACGGTTATTTTGAACACAATGAATGTTCTCCCTCAGACTGTCAGTGAGAATGTTTTATCTATAACTTTTAAAATATGTGATCAAATGGAATGAACTAAACTGTTCTGGTAGGTGTTGAAAATATCTATCCAATGCACCTAACCTCACATCAAGGTGAGTTATGATATGAAAATGCCATCCATATTACTAAAGGACCAGTAGCCTTTTCTTTGAATTGTTTAAGGAATCTAAAAATGCTTTTTGGAGAAAATCCAATTGGATGAGTTTGGTATTGACTAGATCTATCTTATCCTATCTTAGATTAATTTTTGAAGCTCTAGATAATTTTTGGTGGACAGATCTAGAAAACAGTACTTTTCTGTTTCTGTTTTTAATAATGTTCTTGTTTGAAATGATTGATGTGGATGATTGGATCTTGCTTCCTAGCTTGTATAAAGTTTTTAGGACTTGTTATTGAGTTGTTTTCTTACTGTGCCTCTACCTTAGAAAGTGTGTGCATGTTTGGAAACTGAAATAAAAAGGAAATAGCATTAGTTGCTTTCTAGTTTTATTAATTGGAATTTTTGTTGATGCCTAGATCTTTGGGTGAGTGCTTTGTTAATTTTTGTGCTATGATTTCTATGGATCCAGTACCATTTTGGTACTGTTATTTTGAAGTTAATACCTCTGTTAGCTTGCAGGCCTTTTATATAGTGAAGCATGTGTAGGTTTTGTTATTCTTATGCACTAGTATTGTTTTCACTAAAATAAATGGCTTTGTGATGCTTTATTTTGTTATACTAATTTTTGTCATGAGTAACCAGAGGCTTAGTACCTCTTTTGCCTTGGTATTAGTGGGCCCATAACCCACTGGTCCCATTGCATCTTGGTTGTGGATGAAAATCCCCAACCATGCACATGTGAGAAATGAACATGTTTAACTATATGATTGATTTCTATTTTTCCACCATGGAAAATATAATTGTTTGTTTTCACTTATGCAAGTGAGAAGTTTGTTCTTATCAGAGGATACTAGTATGTTAGATGTGATCCAATTTGTTAGCATAATATTCCTTAGGGATATCTTGTTAAGTAATGGTTCACAATTGAGTGCTAAATTTTATAATTTGTAAATAAACTAAATTCCTTGTGATTGATAGATTGTTGGTAAATGATTTTAAATTGAGTGTTTGGATTTCTTGAACAGGTTTATATGAATTTTCTTTAAGTGCTTAGCTACTGGTTGTGTGAGTTATACACTGTTTGATTGCTAGAAATGGTTAGAGAAAACATAAATTGCTGGAATTTATTTGTGCATGCTTAATAGTTGTTTCATGGAATTATTTTGATGTTCTTGTTTCCTAGAATGAGTATGAATTGTGTACTGTTATTAGTTACCTTTATATTCATGACTTGCTTTATTAGGTTTAAGAAATCATAATAGCATTGTTTGTTTCCCTAGTATTGAACTAGTGTCACCACTAGAAAATGGTGATTCTTGTTATAGTATTGTCATCTTTTATTTTATGGGTATATGAGTTTATTATAGCATGTTTAGGAAGTTATTACTTCTGTTATCATACCATGAACTATTTAGTTGCATGTGCTATAGTTGTGGAACATAATTTTACCTATAGCAGGCTTGTGTAGATTTTCCATACTAGTATGCTATTAGTGCAGTCCTGTTTTATGCATGTTTAATAGGAGTATTATCTTGAGTGAAGATAGTGATTTAGATTATTTTTATGACTTGATTACTTGGTCATTAGCTACTGGTTGTTTGTTAAATTTTCATGATTTATGGATTCCAAAACTTCAAGTAAACACCTAAGTAGTAAATAAACAGCCTATTCATCTGTGGTGTGTTTACCTGCTGTTTGAACATTGTCTGAGTATGTACCTAGCATGAGTGTCATACTTGTGTTATTTGTTGTGCTAGTGTTGTTGTTGTGCTTAAGAGTATCTTACGATACTAAGACATCCAACTAAAATCATAAACACATTTAAGTGATAGTTGCTTGTGGTGAGTAATAACCCACTGCATGGGTATGTTCTGTCTGTTTGTTTTTACCTTAGTAACCTAACCTTTTTGCACCCACAAGCATATTTTTAGCTCTCATATACCTTGTTAGAGAGTTGGTACACCACTCCATATGTGTATGTAAGCTGTGGGATATGGTTTCCTGAACCATAAGCTTGTCTGACAATAGTTGTGTGCCCTGAGAGCTATGTGAGACAGTTTTCTCGATAACGTTTGTGTTGGCGCCATTATACTTTGCTTGCTGTATGTGTTGTTTAGCTTGGTTGTGTTCTTTTAGACCTGAGTGTGTGTCTTTGTTTCTTTTACGACGCTAGAAAACGAAGAAGAAGAAGAAGCAGTTGTGGAGCTGTGCGTCAAGTTCAAGCTACTTCAAGGCCAGGGACATTAAGAGACTTGAGGCAAGCCATCCTGATGCTTGCTGTTGTAATATACTTATCATTATCTATCATGCATGTTTTACTTCTGAAAAGTTTTACAAAAACTTTGACTTTAAAAAAAAAACTATTTTTTTGAGTGAATAATTCTACTACTATATATACTACTCTTATGCCAGTAGTTGATACTTGGTGTTACCAAGCCCATAAGCCACCATATGGTATTTATTACCATCAGATATATTAGTCCCTAAGTGGACACCTTAAAACTGTGTTTTCACAAAACAAAGGCTTTATGGAAAACCCGGAGAAAAGGCGGATCCTTATTCTCCGGAGGAATGAGGAAGTGGTCATTTTTGGGGAAAATGGTGTTTTTCAAAAATGACACATAACCTAGTCTTCGCCGGACAACCTTTACCGTACTGCCACTGACGAAGATATGGATTCTAGACCTTGTGGATGAGGACACCCCATCTCAGGCCCAAGGTTAGGGCCCAAGAAGAGACGCCCTTGGAATACTCCGGAAGGCCCATGTAAAGCCCACCCGCAATGACTTGCAGATTAATCTAGGAAACTTGTAACCGACTTAGCTAGAGTTCGAGTCCTCTCCGGGTAGAACTCGAGACCTGGCCATCTATATAAGGCCAGGAGAGCCCCCGGGAGAGGACCAAGCAATAACCGCACGACCCAAAAGCCTTGAACTCGAGACCTACTCTCGATTCGAGCACTACCATTGTAACCGATCTAATCTTCAGTACAGATCGACAAGAGGCAGGAGTAAGGGTTTTACCTCTACGAGGGCCCCGAACCTGGGTAAATCTCGCCCCCTGTCTAGCCGACGATTCCACCAGCGCTCATGGGTTCTCTTAATCGAAACCCGATAGGTTCACCGAAGGGATTTGTTGAGTCAGAGATTCGACAATTGGCGCCGTCCGTGGGAAACGCGGGCGTTGGATCACCGGCATCTTCGGCTTCATCGACGTCCAACTCCCGTTGGAAACCATCGACTACGGCTCCGAGCAATCCTATACGGATCGGATCTGTCATGGTCACACCTCACTTGCCGGAATCACGCCCGGTATTCGAGGATCTGGAGAAGAGCGTCACCCTGACGTTCGGGAGCTTCAACTTCGTGACGAACCGAGACGGAATCCTCCACTTCACGGATGAATCTGACAACGAATCTGGAGCCGTCAACTCGCGCTTTCCTATGGAGAAAAGTGGCGAGTCCATCCGATTCAACGCAGTCGACTATCACGCCCTCTCGACAGAGGAACCATCTCGGGTACGGGAAGCTTTCCAATCTGCGCCTAGGACGCACGGGCCACGATTGGCCCATGTCTGCATGGCCGGATCGGAACCGCCCCCGGAAACCGAATTCAGCGCAACCGAGCGCAATATAATCGGCGTCTCGCGGGAGGCCTGGAACAGAGCCAAAGAAGCCATGCGAAGGAGTCAGCCACCCGCGGCAGGAGCGCCACAGGAGGATCTAACCGCCTACCACTACCATCTAGTGAGAGCGGCCTCGACCATCAAAGACGCCCGAGCAGATCTAGCCCGTCGCAGAAGAGCGGCGGACGAATCAAGCCTACGACGAGCCGAGCAGTCCCTTGCACCCTCGGTCGGTACCCGGCCCGCAAGGAAGGGACATGCAGCATCGTCCAGGGACTACGAATCCATGGCTGGGACCAGCAGGTCGACCACATCCTCCTTCATGAGGGTCGACGACGACGGAAACGTCTACCCGCAAACCCCCGCTGCTGCAGTCCTAGCCGCAGCAACCTACATGCAAATGAACCAACCAACGGAAAGCAATCCTCGGGCGGAACAGTATAAGCAAATTCGCAAGGGGCTAGGATTGGCGGCTGCAAGGCTCGCCTCTCACGATCGCAAGAAGACTGAAGAACAATTGGAGAAGGAGCGACAGGAGAGGGACAAAGATAAGAAAACGCCCCACAGGCACAGAAGCTCCTCTCCGAGAAAAGACAAATCGCCACGTCATGGTCGAGGAAAAGAAGCCCGCCGCCGCGGTGACATTCGAAGCAGCAGCGACGACAGTCCGAGAGAGAAAAGCTCACGGCACCACAGCAGCCGCTCGCGAAAATGAAGCAAGGAGCCACGGAAGGACGCTGACCGCGATCAGCCCGGACGCGACGCGCGATCCGACATCGCTCAGAACAAGGTGGACAGGGCAAGGGCGTCGAGATATCGCGACCGATCATCATCCGGCTCTTCGGATGACAAAACTTGCGGAGCACTCTGTTTCGCCCGCAGTATTCGCGAAGCGCCCCTACCCAAACGATTCAAACTCAGCACGGAAGTGACAAAGTACGACGGCTCGCTCGAGCCTTCTCAATGGTTAAGCGACTACCTCACGGCAGTAAAGTGTCAACGTGGGAACAAGAACACGGCTATGCAATACCTCAATTTGCATCTAGTCGGAGCGGCCCGCAGTTGGCTGGAGAGGAGACCAAGATCTTGCTACGCATCGTGGGATGACTTGCACCGCGATTTCTGCAAAAACTTCCAGTCGACGTACAAGAGGCCGGCTACAATCGAAGAACTACGGGCCTGTAAACAGAAAAGCGGCGAGTCTACCCGAGAATACATCCAGCGGTGGACCACACTCAGGAACACCGCAGGGACCATCTCGGAAGAAGTGGCGATTGAGGCCTTCGCTAAAGGAGCGAGAAGAACTGCCTTTCGGGAAGAACTAGGCAGAGCAGCGCCTAAAACTATCGGGGAGCTAATGATCATAGCCGAAAAATGGGCTAATGGAGAAGACGCAGTGCGCAATGAAAGAGGATCATCGCCCGCACACGAGGACGACCGTCATGGACGAAGAAAGAGAAGGAAATACTACGACCACGAGGATAGGGAGGAATTAGTGGCGGCAGAATTCACGCGAAATCGCGACTCTGGTCGCGAGTGGAAACCAAAAGCAGAAGAAAAATCCCCCGAGGAGGATCTTGATGCATACTGCTCGCTACATCTGTTTACAGATAAGCGCACGGGCAAAACTAAGGCAACACACCTTCTTAAGGATTGCCGAAAGTTTCATGACATCTCAGATGCACTCGCAAGGAAAAGATTTGCATCCACCCAAAACTACCCGCCACTGCCAGGAGGAGGACAACAATTCCAGCCGCCACCACCTCCACCTCCACCAGCAAACCCAAACATGACGCTAGCTGCACTACCTGCGCCACCGCCACAAAACACTGGAGCCAATGCATACCCGAACCCGGCAGGACAACTCGCGATGATACAGAAGGTATGCCCCTCTCGCAGAGCTCAAAAGACTAACACGAGGCAATTGTGCATGGCAGTGCAGACACCACCGACAAAGACCGAGTACCTGAAAATGACGGATCAGCCAATCATGTTCTCGATGAAAGACCATCCGCCACGAGTCTATCGACCAGGACACGCCGCCCTTGTCATCCAAGCTCAAATTGGTAATTATGACCTGGCCCGCGTATTCATGGACGGTGGCAGTGGCATTAACATCATCTACGCGGATACACTCCGTCGAATGAACAAGAATCTGGACGGCCTAACAGAATCAGAAACATCCTTCCACGGGATAGTTCCGGGCAAGGCAATCCGTCCACTCGGAACAATCAACCTAGAAGTCGTATTGGGCTCTCCAAGCAACTACAGAAGGGAATTCCTGGACTTCGAAGTCGTCGACTGGCCCTCACAGTACCACGCCATTCTTGGTCGAACAGCGTTCGCCAGATTCATGGCCGTACCACATTATGCGTACTTGAAGCTCAAGCTACCCGGCGAATACGGTATGATCACCATCGACGGAGACTTCCAGAAATCGGACAAGTGCGACATAGAATTTAATGAGATCGCAAAATCTTTCGGGATTAAAGAAGAACTTCAAGAGCTGGCAAAAACCACGGATCACTCCGTTATGCCCCTCACGAAGAAAAACGCGCCTGAACTGGAATTCAGCGCCAACAGCGACACTCGCAAGCATCAAGTGCACCCGACGGATTCTGCAAAGACAGCGATGGTTTCAACAACCCTCTCGCCAGCATAGGAAGACGCGCTCGTCAAACTCCTCCGTGAGTACTGGGAGATTTTTGCCTGGCAGCCCTCAGATATGCCAGGAATACCCAGGGAGTTTGCCGAGCACTCACTCGAAGTTCTTCCTGACGCCAAACCCATCAAACAGACGACTCGACGATTTTCAGAACCCAAGCAGAAGGCGCTTGGAGAAGAAGTAAACAGATTGCTAGCCGCAAATTTCATTAAGGAGATCAAGATATCCACCTGGTTAGCAAACCCGGTGTTGGTCCCCAAGAAGAACACGGATATCCTTCGGGTGTGCATCGACTACACGTTGTTGAATAAGCACTGCCCCAAGGACAATTTTCCTCTACCACGAATCGACCAGATCGTGGACTCTACGGCAGGCTGCCAACGCCTCTCCTTCCTGGACGCCTATTCGGGATATAATCAGATCAGAATGAAAAGGGAAGACGAAGAGAAGACGACATTCATCACACCCCACGGTGTCTACTGCTACACGACAATGCCCTTCGGGCTGAAGAACGCAGGCGCAACATATCAGCGCTGCATGCAAAGATGCCTCGCCAATCTCATTGGCAAGAACGTACAGGTGTACGTTGACGACATTGTCATCAAAACTCGAGTAGAGGACACACTCCTCGAGGACATCAGAGAAACATTCGACGCCCTTAATGCATATCGGATCAAGCTCAATCCGACCAAATGCGTTTTCGGCGTCCCTGCAGGAAAACTCCTCGGGTACCTGGTATCCGCCAGAGGCATTGAAGCCAACCCGGAGAAAATACAAGCCATCCTGACTATGAAGGAGCCAACCAATCTACGCGGAGTCCAGCAGCTCGCAGGACGACTAGCCGCCCTAAGCAGGTTCATCGCACGATTGGGAGAGCAAGCGTTACCCTTCTACAAATTACTGAAGAAGACGGACAAATTCGAGTGGACACCCGAAGCTAAACAAGCGTTCGCAGACTTGAAGCGATCGTTGCAAAGCAGGCGCGTCCTTGCAACACCGCAAGAAAGGGAGCCACTTTTCCTATACCTAGCCGCTACAAACCAGGTCATCAGCACAGCAATCGTAGTCGAACGACCTGAAGACGGCAAAGCATATGGAGTCCAACGACCAATATATTACATCAGCGAAGTGCTCTCGCCATGCAAGCAACGATACCCTCATTATCAGAAGCTCGCATATGGAGTTGTTCTCACGGCCCGAAAGCTCAAACATTATTTCCAGGAACACGCCATCACAGTGGTTAATGATGCGTCACTCGGGACAATCATGAACAACCCTATGGCATCCGGAAGAATAGCAAAATGGAGCATCGAGTTGGGCGCCTGGGACATCACCTATGCAGGACGCAACGCAGTCAAATCTCAAGTACTCGTGGAATTCCTCAGCGAATGGACAGAGCTACAAATGCCCGGGCCGCCTGAGTACACGAGCAATTGGATAATGTACTTCGATGGATCCAAGAGAAACGAAGGAGCAGGAGCTGGAATCGTTCTTATTTCACCTCGTGGAGACAAGCTGCAATACGTCCTGCGACTGGACTTTACACGAGATGATCCAGCATCGAACAACGACGCAGAATATGAAGCCCTGTTGCACGGGATGAAGATGGCAATCGCCTGTGGAGCTACCCGATTAATGATCTACGGCGATTCCAATCTCATAGTGCAGCAGACAATGAAAGAATGTGACGCCATTGCTGAAAACATGGTCGCATATTGTGACATGTACAATCTACTCGAAGGAAGCTTTAAAGGGTGCGAGCTGAGACACATTGCAAGATCTAGCAACGAAGAAGCAGATAGATTGGCAAACATGGGTTCCACGAATACACCCATACCGCCAGGAATATACTTCGAACGGATGGTCAAGCGATCGGTCAAAGTGAAGAAAGCTGCAGAAACACCAGCAGCGCCAGAAACAGAGGTCAGCCCGCAGGTCGCGCTTATCGAGCTTATTCATAATATATCACGACAGGTCTTTCTGGTCGAGCTAGTCTGGACGCAGAAATATCTCGACTACCTGCTCAATAGACAGCTCCCAGCCGATCCACGTGAGGCTCGACAGATAATCAGGCGTAGCAAGTCCTTTCGAGTGGTCAACGGAGAATTATACAAGCAAAGCATCTCGGGAATACTTCAGCGATGCATCGCACCCGAAGATGGCAAGGAATTGCTCCAGGACATACACCAAGGAGATTGCGGACATCATGCTAGCTGGAAAACAATAATGGGAAAAGCTTTTCGAGCAGGATTTTACTGGCTAACATCAGCCAGCGATGCAAAAAGCCTGGTCGAACGATGCGACGCCTGCCAGCGATTCGTACCAAGACCACACGCACCTGCTACGGAATTGCACATGATACCAATAGCCTGGCCCTTTGCACAATGGGGGCTAGACATGGTTGGACCACTACGCAAATCCACACCAGGTGGATACACACATTTGCTGGTCGCAGTCGACAAGTTTACCAAATGGATCGAGGCTATGCCAGTAACTTCGGCTAGCGCCCAATGCGCCGTCAAGTTCCTCGACTCCATTGTATGCAGATTTGGTGTGCCACATGACATCATTACAGACAATGGTACAAACTTCACAGCAAAGGAAACACAACAGTTCTGCGAGGAAAAAGGCATCAATTTCAAGTTTGCTTCAGTTGCTCACCCGCAAACGAACGGACAAGTCGAAAGATCCAACGGCTTAGTTTCGGCTGGCATCAAGAAGCGATTACTCGATCGTCTACACCCCGCTGCAGGACATTGGGCAGAAGAGCTACCCTCCGTACTCTGGAGCCTCCGCACAACTCCTAATCGATCGACGAAGTACACGCCATTCTTCATGGTATACGGGGCAGAAGCAGTCCTTCCCGAGGACGTTCGATTCAGCGCCCCACGAGTTATAGCTTACAACGAAGAAACTTCCAACAAGGCACTCGCAGAAGATATGGATGCACTCGACGAAATGCGTGACATCGCACTCGCAAGATCCGCAGTATATCAGCAATCCTTGCGCAACTATCATAGTCGCCGCATACGCCACAGAGCATTCGCGGTTGGGGACCTGGTGCTGCGGCTCAAACAGAAGGAAGGACACAAGCTCAAACCACCTTGGGAAGGACCCTTCATCATACACGAAGTCATCCCAGGTGGAGCCTACAGGCTAAAGAATCCAGAGACTGGAGGAATCTATTCCAATCCTTGGAATATCGCACACCTTCGCAAATTCTATCCCTAGATTTACTTGTTATCACAACAAAATAAGGCTATACTAGCCACTACTGTAGCTCGAATACATGACTTCTCAGTCATTGCAATAAAGACATGATTCCTTCATCATATTCACTCGAAGCTTCTCGTTCTTTACATGCTAAAAGTTACAGGTACACACCCCATAAAACACACGGGGGCTACACCTACAACTAAGCATCACAGAAAAACATCATACAAACAAGGTTGTACACCTTACAACAGTTTTTACAAACTATAAACAAGATTACATGATATTTACATCCGACAATCAATCAAAGCGCTGAGCATTCTCAGTCGCTAAAACTCTATCTACCTCTTCAGAGGTCAATCGAATAATTCTCTCCGCTGCAGGACGTACAACATCATAGTACGGCGAGATATCCTCGATTGCATAATCTGGGCACCGAGCTACGAAGTTAACGTCTATCTCAGGATGCCATATTTGGACAAAAGAGAGAGCTACAACCGCGCCGCACGTCATTTGATTGCGCACACACGCGCGAACTTCTCCTTCACGTCCAAACAACCTGAGAAGATAGCTCCAGTCTTCGGGACCTCTTTCAAGTGGGTAAAATGCAGCGTTCATCGCAACCAAGACCTCGTGAAAAGAACTCACGAGAATTCTCGCCTGGAGGACTCGGAATTTCAAGGTGGCCATCACAAAACCTCGACTGCGATTAGACCAAAAATTGTTCGCATGAGGTTTTGAGCTGCTAGCCTCTTGATGAATGTGGTTTTCTACCCACTGCTTTTCTTCCCTGTCATCCGGTTTAACAACTGAAGAGCAGACGTACTTAGTCAGCTAAGGAAAACATGGAAGAAGAAGGCACGGGGGCTGCACTACTTACATATCAACTCTCTTGCGACTGAAGCCAACTCATCCATCAGAAATTGTTCACGTTCAGCCGCCAATTTTTGCTTGGACTTCGCCACATCGGCTACCCCGCGCAGAGCTTTCAGCTTGCGCTCACCATCCTGGACCTTATCACGAAGGCCCGCAAAAGTGCCAACAGCAGCAACAAGTGGATTTACTGGAGTACCACGTCCACCCGAAGTTTCCGCGGCAAACCCAATAGCCTGGAAGAATACAAGGAAAGAAGTAAGATGCCCTACTCGAGTCATTTCTAGTCGCACATCTGACAAACGCTCGGGGGCTACTCCCATCGGGAGACAACGCACAAACAAGGGAATAAATTTCAAGACGAATTCTTCAATTAAAGACAACGAAGGTACGGGAATACATCCCAAGGTTCATTACATTCAAGGAAGAAAAAGAAAAGACTATGAGGCTACATTGGTGCTTTCGCTAGCGGCAGTCGCCCCTCCTTTCAGCCGAGCAAATATCTCAGACAGCTTCCGAGCAAGAATGGCGGCTTGCTCGCCAAAACGAGAGAGCCGTACCTTTTTGCCCGTGGAGGGGTCGACTGGAAGAGATGAGTAGGCCTCCTCCAAACCTTCGACTCCATGCGCCAAAGCAAATTGGATCGCGGTCTTCGCACCAGACTCCGACTGAGCGACCGCGAAGGCATCCAGAAGATTGCCTTCTGAGAAGACCTTCAACAGATCATCTAGCGCAGGTGCAGGAGTGGCGTTGGCGATGAGGCGACCATGCAGTTGCACCAGCACTTGAGTAGCAATGCTAATCAAGGAGAAAACTCCATCAGCGTGCCTCTTAAGCTGGGCAAGTGTGTCGGTTAGCACATCTACCCGCTGGAGCCCAGGGATCTCTAGAGGGACATCCAGAAGACCTACAAAAGAAGAAAATAATACTTAGCAAAGTTCAGCAAAATGAAGGATCAAAGTCGCAAGAGTCCAAAACACTTACCGGCGAAACGCTCAGCGAGGGGACGGAGGAACACGACAACGTCGTTATCGGCCTTACTGCCAGCTTCCTCTAACTCCTTCAAGGCCTTCCGCGCATCCGCAAGCTGTCGACAAAAATCTTCCGATTGCATGCGGGAAGCCTCCAGCTCTTGTCGAATGGCCGTCAGGTCAGCCTCCCGAGCAGTTACCTGCTCAGAGAGTTTGACCTTTTCGGACTCCGAGAGTTCAAGTCGAGCCGCAAAGAGATGCTTATCAAAAATCAAGAATGCACGGAATACTGAAGACAAGGAGATGATAAAACTTACCCTTGAGAAGGTCGTTCTCAGTTTGAAGTCGGCTATGGTCCGATCGAAGTGACTCGCAATCCGACTCGGCGAGAACGACGCGGCGACCAATCGCCGCAAGAGAATCAATGAGCGACTGCAAAAGCACGAAGATAGAAGTGTTAAAAGGATTAAATTGGAGCATGTACCCGATTATTTACAATCGACTACAGCCTCGGGGGCTACTCCCATCGGGAGCACTGCCGTGCACCCGATAAAAGTGAAATCATGAAGAAGAAATAAACCAGACTTTGAGCCTGTAGCCGATCGCTTGCGATCGACTACAACCTCGGGGCTACTCCCATCGGGAGCACTGTCGTGCACCCGATAAAAATTTGAAGACAGAAGATGAAGTTTACCTGGCCGGTAGCGCGAGAGAGCGGATCCGCGGAGCTGTCCGTCACTTCTTTAGAAGTTGAAGTCCTGGCGGCAAAGCTAGGGGCTTCACGTTCCAAAGTCGCGGCTTTAGGGGCTGCTCTGGGAGAATTTTGGACGGTGCCCGCAGTGGGAGTTTCACCCGCATCCCTTGCCTTGTTCCTCTTTTCGGGAGGAACGGCAGAAGCATACCTGCGAGGACTGATAGTCTGCAGTCTGCAACAAAAGATAGAAAACATCAGAATTGAAGTGCAAAGAATGTTCGACCAAGAACAAGGAAAAAGACCTACTCATCATCTTCGTCGTCATCCAGCAAGTCCGCGTTCCAGGCGGTTGTCATCACCGGAAACGAAGGCGAAGGGGCGAGTGAACGAAGTGGAGTCACAAGGACGGGGGCCTGACCGGGCGATGCTTCCAAGGAATTATCCTTGGAAGTAGCCTCGTCATCATCCACCCGACGACGCTTGGGAGGGCCACCATTTGAGTCTTCAATGTCATCCGAAGAATCACGCTCAGAACTCGAAGAAGCGTTGGCGACGCTGGTGTCAACCGCACCATCCTGGTGACTCGCTAGTAGCTCTGAAGCCTCCTCTCCCGTAACTGGCGGGTAGCAGTCTGCCATAGCTAGGCTCTACAAAGACAGAGAAGACGAGAAAAAACCTAGTCGACTAGGACTCAGAACAAAAAGGAAGCAACTCAAAGACAAGAAGGAAGAAACTAACCGCGGCTGGAGGAGGATTTGAAGCGGCAAAGGTTTCAACTGAACAATCGGGGAATTTCTCCCCCACCTTCAGTCGAGTGATACCCGCGATTTTCTTCTCGAATTCTACATTCGAAAGTTCCTCGCGGCTTACTCGGATGGGGTCTTCTGAGCCTTGATACTCCCACATAGCGGAGGGCCTTTGCTGAAGAGGTTGGATCCTGCGCTTCAAGAAGATGCTCGCCAAATGCAGCCCGTTGAGCACGACCCCCGCAGTCTGATCCCGGAGAGCGGCTACTTTTGCGAGTAAGGGCGCAACGGTCTGATTCTCCTCGGCTGACATCTTGTGCCCCCAGGACTTTCGCCTTGTCAGAACAGCGAACGGGTGGAACTCTACGATCCCACCCGAGTTATTGTCGATGACGTAAAACCACCTTTTTCGCCAGCCTTGCACGGAGTCGAGGAAGTGCATGTTGAAGTAGCTGCCTTCCTGTCGAGCTTGGATCCCGAAGCCGCCCGTGCGAAGCGGTTCGCCGGGCTCAGATTCCACCCGCGATTTCTCGCGGAAGATCCGGACTTTGAAAAGCGCCTTCCAGAGCGCCAAGTGTGGGCGAATGCCGAGAAAGCACTCGCAGAACACGATGAAGCACGATATGTGCTGCACCGCGTTCGGAGGAAGATCGTGAAGCTGTATGCCATAGACATACAGCAACCCGAGGAAGAAAGGGTGGAGAGGAAAGGAAATACCCCGAGACACGTGGTCCACAAAGACCACGCGCTCGTTCGATTGCGGGTTAGGTACCTCTTCCTTCTTTCCGAGGCGAACCCGCTTCTCCGTTTCCGCCGGCAGCAACCCCTCCCGCTGCATCTCCTTGATGCTCTTCGCGGTGGTGTTGGGGGAGCGCCAGTCGCGGGCACGGGGCATAGGTTGCGCAGAGGGTTCCCCGGACGCAGAAGTGACAGCACCACGTCTTTTTCCGCCAGCCATTGCTTGCAGCACAAGCTCGAGCGCAAGGAAGAAGGAGATGGGCGCAAGGAAGAAGATGAAGGCAAAGAGCTGGGAAAATTTCACCGTAGCGCTAAGACCCGTACTTATACACGGAGCGAGACGATCTCAGCCGTACGATGCGCTACATGGCGCTTATCACATCCACCACGTGTGAAGATGAAACGAAGGGGCGGCCAACGCTGTTTCGTGCCACGATCTTAACAGAAGATCGTGCGCATTTACTGCGCGGTTCGCGTAAAAACCGGGAACGACGTCTCGTTTCCCGGTCAAAAAGCTGACCAGGTGGGCCACCATCTGCTACCACTCTGTCACGTCCCATCGGGAGAGGAGTGCGCCATGACGTCATGGCATACATCATTCAAAATCAAGATCTTTCGATTGGAAGTTCAAACGCGAAAATATCTTCGTACGAACAACAATTCCTTCGGATAAAAGCAACTTTTCCATGAACAATTCGTGGAACAAAACCTCTTCAAACGAGAGAAAAATACCCTATACACGAAAAATCTTTCGTATGGGCACAATATTCCAAACATGGAATACTCTTTCATATGGACATAACTTTTCCTCAGCACGAAATTTTTTCTGTGCGGGACTCAAAACAAGTCAATCGAGTAGGAGGAACCTACCTCTTTTATACATGATATTCTTACATCATAAAAACCTGGATTGTTCAGCCGACTAGGCACATCCAGATGCCATGTTCTTCGAATATGAAGGTAAGACCCAAAAAGATCTCTCTTTAGGGCCTGGAATCGCACTCGAAAGGTGCGTCCTCCGGTATAATTCCGTGTCAACAACACGAAGAAAAATCCTAGCGGACGCGCCGGGTACCCCCATAAGTTAAGTTCGACTCGATAAGTCCACAACGGCCCAGTCGCAACAATCACCTTATCGGGTTCGAGTCGGAGGTCTCGAATCTGTGTAGGCCAGGAATGTTTTTGCCCTAGTCGCAATTAATTGGCCCTGATCTCTCGGGAGAGCCAAGCTACTGTGCCACATCCTTCTGCAATAAAATCCACAAAAAACAGGCACTTATGTTGCTCGATACTCGAGCATGAAGACTCATGACACAGGGAACACACCCTTTAAAAACAAAAAACTGATCAAGAAAAGTGTGACCGTCTACTCGACTGGAAAAAATCCCACTCGAGCAAACGCTCGGGGGCTACTGACGAAGATATGGATTCTGGACCTTGCGGATGAGGACACCCCATCTCAGGCCCAAGGTTAGGGCCCAAGAAGAGACGCCCTTGGAATACTCCGGAAGGCCCATGTAAAGCCCACCCGCAATGACTTGCGGATTAAGCTAGGAAACTTGTAACCGACTTAGCTAGAGTTCGAGTCCTCTCCGGGTAGAACTCGAGACCTGGCCATCTATATAAGGCCAGGAGAGCCCCCGAGAGAGGACCAAGCAATAACCGCACGACCCAAAAGCCTTGAACTCGAGACCTACTCTCGATTCGAGCACTACCATTGTAACCGATCTAATCTTCAGTACAGATCGACAAGAGGCAGGAGTAAGGGTTTTACCTCTACGAGGGCCCCTAACCTGGGTAAATCTCGCCCCCTGTCTAGCCGACGATTCCACCAGCGCTCATGGGTTCTCTTAATCGAAACCCGATAGGTTCACCGAAGGGATTTGTTGAGTCAGGGATTCGACAGCCACCCTACCCCAACATGGGCACGGGGCTTAACTGGAAGTTTGTCCTTGTTAGTGTGTGTTCTATCTCAAACGCTATAAGGGACGGAATCCCTCGACCCGAATGTCCTCAAAACTCCCAATGTTGAGAGATATAAAGTGTGGGATTAAGTTTCCCTCCGGACGCATTCGTTGAGGCTCCCGTCTAGGCAGAGCGGGACTTGATTGCCAGGGAGAATAAACTCAACTGAGAGATAGACGCATTCTAGCTTGAACATAGTGGAAAGTTATGATCGGTGATCTGATGTTCCACATACTGTTGTTACAGTCCGTGGTTGTTCACGGCAGGTGTACTGAATCTGGTGGATGTGTACACCTCTGCAGAGTACAACTTTTTCGAAGAAGCCGCGTCCTCGGATATGGACAGTTGAATGGCCATGTAGCTAGCATTGTGTCAATGTTTTCAAAAAGGTGTTTTCAGAAAGAGTGTTGAACTCGAGAAGTTCGGAAAAGAAGAAAAACCTTGTACCATGGAGGTACCAATGATGAAAAGCCAGAAGTTGTTTTACAAGAAGTTTTGCAGAGAAAATCTTTCCTCTCTAGGCAAACATCTGGAAATTGATTCCAAGAAGTTTGGCAAAGAGAAAACTTTCTCCTAATAAAGCTTTATAAAACCTCTTGTACATGCGATATCGACAAGAGAAACAAAGCTATACTATTTTCTTCTGAAGTATCTTCTTTAGTGAAGATACAGATTAACCTGACTGCAACTACGGTGTCATCCTATATGAACACCATTGGTAATGAACCCTATGTATATCCTACCTATTGCACCATATAAGCATTCTTGCATCTTTGGTAAGTTACATGATGGATGTCTTGCTGAGTACATTCAAATGTACTCATTATGGTTTCGCCCCTGGTATCTACTTGCCAGATTTTGAGAGGGAGTCTCAGAAGTAGATCAACAAAGAAGAGTACGGAGCTGATGGCTTTGCGAACTAGGATCGTCTCCGGGTCAGCAGCCTGTAGGTGAAGGCGTGACTTGGGTTTTACCATGTTATGCGTGCGTTTAGTTTTCCGGTGTGTGTGTGTTGTGTGTTGTCCTGCGTGACAACCGTGTAGTCTGGGCCATGTGACCATGTGCCCTTGTAAGTGTTGTGTAACCGTGTAATGGATATTGTATCTGTGTACCAGCTTGATATGTTGTTCACGACTGAATTCCTGGGATCGTGAATGTATGCATATCAGGGGTGTCCTTGAACGGTGGTTCGAAGGGCAGGCCCTACATTACTTAGGGATAGAACCCCACCTAGACTTTTTTCAGTATTGTTTCAATGTGAAACGCAACACCACCGAGGGTGTTCTCCCGATTTGCGGGACCATTTCTTTTAACCTTCGTAGGAATAGAGAAGAACGGTTACCCAAAATCAAGACTTCTGAGTCTGTCAAATTCTGGACGGGCTCGTTTTTCTATCATTTGGATGTTCCCTATCCTGGAAAGGATACGGGAATTACGACTTTCATCAATTCCGTGGCCACGCCCCAAGATAATTGGGCGTTGGATGCGGTTCAGGTTCTGCCTCCAGACCTGATGAGAATCAAAGAAACAATCGCCAAACTCGTCTCCTCGAATCCTCCTCTGACCGGTATGGATACAGTTCTATACTGGCTCGGAAGGCGGATTCAGCTTCTTGCTTATCGTGGCGGTCGGCTTCTCTGCGAATACTCGGGACCCGAGGATTCGATGAGGACGACAAAGTCAGCTTTGTCGAAGAAGGAGTTCAGGAAGCGTGTCAATCAGCTTATGGCTACTCGTGACCAATACGAGGAAAGCCTACAAATGTATAATGAAGGGAACAAGGTTCCCAAGGTACGTATT
>JAPCYS010002597.1:0-46600 GCA_028641055.1 Alopecurus myosuroides
GTGATGTGGATAATCAAGATGGGATTTTGCCCCTCCTAATGGAGAGATATTCTCTGGGCCCTCTCGAGTGATATGATTCAGGAAGCATGGCCATGCAGGACTCAGTTAAGTGTTAACTGTGTCGGTTGACTAACAGTTAGTCAGATGAATCACATATCACGGATCGAGAAGGGAGTTGAACTATTTAAGGGATGACGATAAATCGCTTATAGTTCGACAAGGTATATCGTGAGGAAAAAAGGACTAAGATGAATATCACATTGAAAGGTATGTCGTCATGACTCAATGGAACTTGGGAGTCGGCACGTTCTGCTAGGAGCCGCTACCGATTGATCTATTGAGAGTAGGACTCCAATCGTGTCCAAGTCGCCATGAGCCTGCAGGGTCGCACACTTAAGAGCGGGAGCAAGTATTGGTCGGGTTGGACCCGAACCGGAAATGGACTGGTTTTGTGAGTCGGACTCACAGAGGGAATGGGCCACAAGTGTTGTGAAGCCCATTACCATACGCTATAAAAGAGGGGCACAGGTTGCCCAGCGGGCGCGTTAGTCCACTCTCCCATGCGTTGGGAACCCTAGCCCCACTCAGTCCAGCCGCCGCACCGGACCTAGCAGTCCGCCGTCGGAGCTCCTCCTCGTACGTGTGGATACCGGCAGAGGTGCTGTACGTTCAGCACTTCGACGTTCGTGGGATCGGATCGGCTGGATCGGATCGTGGGACTGCACTGCCCCGATGCGCTGCATCGATAATCCGCACCTGCGCGTCTAGTGGTAATACTCGTGGCCTTCTACCTCGGCTAGATCTTGGAATCATCGCGTAGGTTTCTCTACGCGTTCCAACGGATGGCTCCCAAGTGCAGGAGATCAATCGTAGTCTTCGATGGGATGTATTACCCAAATTTGTAGTTCGACTCAGTGGGAACACAAGAATACCGGTGAGACTTTAGCAATTGGGACGTCACTCCCAACCACACCTGTGTATCAACAAACTTGCAGCGAGAGTGGTGAGTGTAATAATGCAGTGAAAGTAAACAAACAGAAAGTAAATGGAGAGCATGTGTTTTCCCAGTTTTCACCGGAAAAGAGTGAAAGTAAACCAGAGACTAAAACGCAGGCATGAGGTGACAACGGGGTGTTGCACGGATAAGATTGATCATGTAATAATGTTTTGCTAGCAGCGGGTCCTTTCTCTATCTCAGTTTTATGTAGGTGTGTGTTCCGTAAATTATTGTGCGTACTAACCAAGAGAATTTGCACAAAGCCTATTGTCCTACCTGCCCATTTCACCGGGGCCAATTTGGAACTACAGGTAATTAAGGTCTACCATTTCGAATAGCCCGGACCAACGCATTAACACTCCATGAACACACATAATCCTCAAACTAGAACATAACCCCCTTGTTTTCCCTAGCTGTCACTTTAGGGTTCGCAAGTTCAACATAATAGCAGGTAATACACATTGCAGATAGATACCAAACTCAACTATATGATGTAGCAATGTAAGTTCAGTACTGAAATCATGCCACTTGGGCCCTAGTAACAAGCATTAAGCCTAGCAATAGTGCATCAACATAAGACATAAGAATTCGCAAGACAAACTCCTAGATCCCGCATACCGGGTAGCAATTACATGATCAATCTCATCCAAAACCCCTCACACCTCACATGCCTACAACAACTACTCACACATGGACGGGGTGATGGAGCTCATGGTTGATGGAGATGATGGTGGTGATGATGATGGTGATGAAGCCCCTCGAATTCCACCTCCGGCGGTGAAATCCCGGATCAATCTGACTCCAAAATCGAAGATCGTGGTGGCGGCGGCGCTCCGTTTCGCGAACAGCCCTCCCCTTCGAAACCCGTCAGTTTCTCGTATATATGGAGGGGTACGTCGAAGACATAGCCGGAGTGGGCCATCTGGGCCCAAAAGGGGTGACCCCACGCGGCCAAGGAATCTGGCCGCGTGTGGGGCCCCCTTTTGGCCCTCGGGTGGCCCCTCGGCCCCATCTGGTGCTCATTCCCCTTCTTTTCCATAAAACGTTACGTGGTTTTCGTCCCCTGTGAAAAGTCCTGCAAAAATAGACGGAAAGAAGACTTCTGCTAAAAACAGCGTCAGATTCTGTAGATTTATTCAATTATGGGGGGACTCCGGAGAGAAATACGATGCAAAGTGCTTGGAAAAGTAGATGCATTTTGGGTGCATCAACTCCCCCAAGCTTAGCTCGTTGTTTGTCCTCGAACAACTCAAACGCGTGCAGAAGCGATAAAAACTTTGGCAAGAACTTTGCATTGCATATGCATCATCAATTAATACTAGAAAATACTCAAGACATGATTCCTGTAACAAGTAGCAAAATACTAGCAAGTGTGCATCTACTCATTGTTGAAGCATATATACTTGTTGCAATAGAAATAACATGAAGTATTAATACTTGAATGAGTTTGCTCAATTGTAGACATAAACAAAGGCTTGTGCATCGCTGATGATTGAATCATATCAAGATTTTTGAGATCTCTGGTTCTTTCATATGTTGACAAGTAAAATCATTGTGCTTACTACCTTGCTCTCAGTTTTGCTAAAGCATTAATTTTTCATTTTGATTCTTATGCTTGACAAACTACAAGTTGAAATCCTCATGCCCCTTAAAAGCGAAGTCCCGCACCATGATTACTCAACTCTAGATTCCTAATAAGCCTTGTACAATCATTGTAAGTATTAATGACATCATAGAGAGCAGCAATTGGGGTACCTCTTGCCCCATGACATGGAAACCAGCCCATGTCAAAATGGCAAGACAAAAAAATGGAATGGACTCATTATCCTTTTTTATTTCATTCACTATATGCATAGCTTCTTATTTTATTATAGGATATGTTGCGGATTCCATTCTAGCTATAAATAAATTTCCACCATGATATCGCATGGCTTGGGTTAGCGGCCCAATGCGTCTCTCTAATCATATATACTTACTCATCAAGACTTACTATTCCTCTACCTCATTTCGGCATGACATGCATCCACAGTTAAAAGAACATGATATCAACTTGAATATAGAATTCTTAGTGTAGCGTTGAAAGTTTTCCATGTGATACACATTTAGACTAACCCCCAACCATAAGTTCGTCAAGCATAAGACTCCACTTTTATCATTCATGAAATTTTCTCTTTTAATTCTTTCCTTGGTTGGCAAGTTGAGTAAGCACAATGGGATGCGTAAACCTTTGCTTAAGGCTAAAATTATTCAATCCATCAGCCAAGTAATGACACTAAACAATATTTCAGTTGCATCAGAATATATTCTACTAAACCACGGAGAAGATAAACAATGGCTATTATGTCACTAAGTGTTAAGGGAATCATAAGGTGTGCACTTGCTGTTATTAAAAAGCATACATAAGCACGGCAAAGGTGTCATACCTTTCATCCCTTCAAGCACATTATCATATCATTGTTGTTCTCCTCTCCCCACTTGAACTGCTCAATAAAAACTCAAATCTTGCTATAAAAAAGTTACTGCATTCAGCAATTTGTTTACCTACCTAAACACCTCAAAAGTTTCTCATGTTTTACAGAGGTGAAGGCCATAAAAAGTTGCAGTAGTGATTAAATTTTCAGCTCAAACGGAGTCACAAGTAAAGATTAAAGCATATAAGAGTGAACATATTTCAGCAATTCCTGCAGCTCCGTATTTATACTAAACTCAAGTAAACAAAAATCTTTTTGTGGTTTTTGATTTTTAGAAACATAATGTAAATAACCAGAAGTAAACTAGCTAACAAATAACAAAAATATTTTTGTGTTTTTCAGATTTAAAGAACATAAAACAACAAATAACATGCAAGTGATATAACACAACGAATGAGTAGGGAGAGAAATACTCCCCCAAGCTTGTGATCAAGCTAGTATCCTGGGTGGTAATCATGTCCACCACTCAACGAACCTCCCTGGAAGAAGGATGGATCCTGCCATGCCTGTGTTCCAAGGTGTGGTTCAGGGAAGCCCCAGGGATATGCCATAGGCGCCTGGTATTGGGGCTCCTCCTGTTGTTGCTCTTCTTGTTGTGGCTCTTCTTGCACAGTCCACTTTGTCTCCCTGTCAAACAAGTCAGCACAAGGGAGCCTAAAAGACACAATGTGCCCATTAGAATCCTTATATCAATATGAAAAATATTCTTTCTCAGCCCTGCTCATATCCACGCGAAAAAGTAAACCAAAATCCAGCAGTCGAGACTCATTTACCATGGTACCCAAGTTATCATTAAAACCTCGTTCTGCCATAATGTATTCATGGATTAAAGTGGCAATGGCACCAACATATAAAGGAGTTTTATCCGTGCCATTCCTACTCACAGCTAAATGCAAAGTTCTAGCAAGTATGGTTCCCAGGTTATATATAGGCGTTCTATTTTCCATTGCACATTTTAATAAATAGATCACAGGACTAGTGCAAGCATAAGTGTCATCCCTAGCAAGGAATCCTCTAGCAAGAAACAATGCAAAATATCTAAGGCCCGGGTGTTGGATGCATGTGAGTTTGCCTCTATTCATTCTTTCAGGAATATTTTTAGCAATGCTACGCCAGAATGTGACAAGTTCTTCTCTAGAATCATCATATGTTTCATCCCGTAACCTCGTAGTTGGTACACGTATAGCCTTACAGAATTCCTCTAATGACATGACTAAACGCTGCCCCCTCATTGTAAATTTAATGACAAAAGTAGCTGGAGGAGGGTTCTTAGACTTACTTTTCCGGAGCACCACCGGTCCCTCAAACCTGAATGTAGAGAGGAATTCCCTCGAGAGTTCCACATATGTGTTGCGTGGATGGCGTGAGAACTCAAGCAGCCCCGTAGTTGTAGCAAAGGCTTGGAAATCTTCAGCAATCCCCCAATGTTCAAGAACTTCGGGGTCTTGCCATCTTGTGGTATGGACGCGCAGATTTTCACCTGCAAAAACCAATTCATCCTCCCATAACTGATAATCATCATGATTGTTGGACACACTTGATTCTCTTCTCCTTGTCCTTGAGGACATCCCAAGCAATGCCTTTCCCTTGTTCAGCATGTTACCTTGCAAGGAGTGATTCCATCAAACAGATTTGAAAAATCTGCCTCAAATGTGGAGATCGAGGATTGACGGAGAAACAGAGCACGGGAAAAATGGAGGAGATGAACTGGGGTTAGTTTTCGGTCGAAAGGGAGCAGATGAGCATTGGATGGGCCCCAGCATCCACTTGTGGCCAAAAATGGGGTATCCCACGCGGCCAAGGAATCTGGCCGCATGGAGGTACCTATTTTGGCCCCTGGTGGCCTGCTGGTGCTCCCCCACTGGCTGCTGGTCCCTTCGAGCAAAAAACTGACCCCCTAATTTTTCTGGAATTTTACGTGAAACTTTTCTACAGATAATTTCTAAAACTTCATATTCTGTGATTTCTGATTCTAATTTTTTTAATACTATGTCTATGTCTCACAATTTTAAAGCAAATAACATAAAAAATGCAATTTAAATGTTTGTGAATCATGCCTTTATCATTTCCACATTAGTAATGAGGTTGATCAGGTCTCATTAGCAACATGTAAAGAATATAGCTCATGATTCTTATTATTACTTATTATAAAACAATAAATCAAGTTACCTATATTTGATTGGAATGGTCCCAATCATCAATATTTCATACCTTGGTGCTGGAGGTGGTATAGGTATTTCAATGCTACCAATCTTAATGGAATTTATTTGTATAGCATTCACACTTGTGCTCATACTTGTAACATGTTTCTTCTTGGGAAAATAAAAGTGTTCTCTTTGCCTTTAACATTAAATGTCACTTTGCTCTCAGTGCAATTTATCACAGCTCCTGCAGTATCCAAAAAAGGTCTACCAAGAATAATAGATAGATTATCATCTCCAGGCATTTCTAATATAACAAAATCAGTAGGTATCAACTCATTAGCAATAGAGATGGGAACATCCTCACATATTCCTATAGGTACAGCAGTTTCTTTATCAGCCATTTGTAAAGATATTTCTGTTGGAACTAGTTTGTTCAAATTAAGCTTCTTATATAGTGAGAAAGGCATAACACTAACACCAGCTCCTAAATCGCATAATGCATATTTCACATAGGCTTCTTTAATTTTGCAAGGAATAGTAGGAATACCAGGATCTCCACGTTTTTTAGGCAATTTTCCTTTAAATGAATAATCAGCAAGCATAGCAGTAATGGCATCAGTAGGTATCTTTCTTTTATTAGTGACAATATCTTTCATGTGTTTTGAATATGGAGGATTCTTAATAGCATCAATAAGTGGAATCTCTAATTTCATATTCTTAATCATATCATAAAATTTCCCATACCTCTCTTCATCTTTTGTTTTTGATACCTCTTGGGGATATGGAATGGGTCTTTGTACCCATGGATCCCTTTCTTTACCTTTATCTTTATCTTTATTTGGTTTCTTTTTCTTCTTGGTCTTCTCAATAGGAGGCTGAGGACCAGCAGCTTCTTCATTATTATCATCATGTTGTTCAATATCAGGTGGAGACGATTCTTCTTCTTCATTATTATCATCCTCAGTTTCAGCATCAGAAATAGAAATATCCCTGTCTTGCTAATTGGAGTCATCATCATGCTCATTTTCATTGGGAGATTTTCCTGCAAAAGATTTATCTTTAAGAGCAACTTGCTCTTTTCTTTTAGGATGATCATCAGGATAATCAGGATCCTGGGTGCTTGCACCTCCCCTTGTATTAACTCCACATAATTGTTTTTGTTTATTCAGATTTTCATACAATTGATTTTGTAAAGAAATCATTTGCTCAACTTGATTGTTCATCATTTCACAATGTTTAACAATTCTTTTAACTTCCCCTACACTAGCATTTAAATTTTCACGGAGGAAATTAATTTTATGATGGTTTTCCATGATAGTCATTCTAATTTTACGCTCCTCAGGACTATTATGATAAGCAAAATTGTTAACATAAGAGACATCAACAGGAGGTGTTACCTCCTCATTACCTTCCATAGGGAGTATAGAGTTCACTTGAATTGGAAAGCATGGTTCATCAGTAGGAAGTTTAATACCCATTTCAGATAATTCCTTGAGATGAGAGGTTTTAATTCCCTTCTCTTTAATATGCTTGGAAGCTTCAGCCATTGTTTCTTGGTTCAATTCGAGTATACCTCTTTTCTTCTCTGGGAGTGTCTCATTTTTATCTATCTCCTCAATGTTCCAATCAGCTTCATTCTCGATAATAGACTCCAGTAATTCAATTGGTTCATCAACACTTCTGTCCCTAAAGATATTCCCTGCAATACTATCAAGGTAGTCTCTTGTTTCCCCCATTAGTCCATTATATAATATATCAAGCAATTCATGAGGTTTAAAACCATGACCAGGACATTTCTTACACATTTTACCAAATCTCCCCCAAGCTTGGGGTAGACTCTCTTTCTTATCTTGTTTAAAATTGCCAATTTCAACAGTTAATGCATGTATTCTTTCAGCAGGAAAATATTTATTGAAAAACAATTGCAAGCATTCTTCCTTACTAGTAATACATGCAGGTCCTAAACGATTATACCAAACTCTAGCATCTTCACCCAAAGAAAAAGGAAACAATTTTAAGAATAAATAATGTTGACGGATTTCATCATTTCCAAAGGTAGTAGATAAAGCATGCAATTCAGCAATATGATCAAGAGGAGACTCCTCATCCTTTCCACAGAATCTAGACTTCTCAACTATCTCAATTGTCTCAGGATTAACATTGAATTCATAATCTTTCTCTCTAATTCTAATAGCTGGGCCACACAAATTCCTAGTAGCAGCAAAACAGTTTCCAAGAGATGCATCATCATAAATAGAGAGTTTATCAAGTTTTGTATAATCAGGTGATATAAAGGCCTCAATAAATGCTTTTTCTTCTTAAGAAGAGGCTCCATATTCATACTCTCTACGAGTCTCATTTCTTTCTAGCTCAAGTTCTACATTTTCATCTACAGAAGATTCAGGAATTTCAGTTGTTTTAGGTGTTTCATTTGCCTCAGGTGTTTCAATAGTTTCAGGAATTTCAGAAGCTAGTTCTTTGTCTACATTATCAAGTGTTTGATCATTAGATGTACTAGTAGACATTTTTGACAATGGTGATTTGCCAGCTATTCCTTTATTTTTCTTAGCAGCCACAGTAGAAACAATATTAGGTGAAAAATTTGGTCTACTAGGCAAATCATTACCAGAACGAGTAGTCGAAGGCATTACCTCCTTCTAAGTGTCCTTTCCCTTTCCCATTGTTGTGACGCCCCGAGATCGGGCACTATGCAGATTTCAGCATTTCCGCCAAATCCGCATAATAACCGATTCCGGGTTGCCACTTATGATAACATTACAATAGTTCACGAATATTCCACAATTACAACAGAAACAGATAGATACAAGATGACTCAAACGAGTCAGGGATACAACTGATACAATACAAAGATCCAAATAACAGCGGAGGAAACAACATATCGTCCGTCTACGGACAAGATCCAAATTGGACTAAGAGTCCTGAAGATAACCGAGAGCGTCCAATCCCTGCCCAGGCCAAGCCGGAGGGATTCCCAAGCTAACGTCGTCAGACTTCAAACCTGTTGACTGCAATGTTGAATATGCAGCCACGAAAATGAATTCGTGGGTCAGTACGGTTAAGTACTGGCAAGGGGATAAAACCCATACTCACAAGATACCGGCGTAACCAGTCATCACAAGATACCAATACTTTGGGTACAACGGAAGGAAGGGATGATATAAAAGCTGCAGCGGGCTGCTAACCAACTACAGAGATACTACAAGTTCCGGCTAACAGATAGAAGGTAAGATCGAGTGATTGTAACCAACTGAAAGGTAACTTCAACCAAACCCATCCTGGATCTCGCCCCTTATCCGAAGAAGCAATCCGAGGATAACTCACACAGTTGTATTAAGGTGAATCAAGTTATTGTGTGAATAACCTATTACTACTCAAGTTATTAATCATTGGGTGAAACATGATTGATCATTATGTTGAAGTTGTCCTGAGTACTTGTTAGCCAGTACTTTCACCAAGTCAACCATAACCGCGGAAGACACGGCTTCTCGAGAAGATTTACCCTGCAGGGGTGCACCATAGTAACCGTACACGCATGAATATCCCGCCAGATGGAGCGGCCACTCCACCAAGCGGGGCACTCAACACAACCAACCCTTCTTCGCATCAAGCCCAAAGCACCGCGTGCTGTGCGTGCGCGGCTAATCCACCCCCCCGAAGAAGTGGGGGACCTTCATAGCACTGGAAGATCACGCCGCCCTAAATGCCGACTACGAAAGTTCCACCCGGGTACAAAGGGCTCGCAAGATCATGCATGCAGCAAATGGAAAGCCCGAACTAGTACGGCGATTTGGACGAGATGCGAATCGAGTCAGTTGAGGGGGGCGCCCATACTCGCTTCCCACATGCGGGTAGTGCGCTCATCATGGATCGGTAGACAAGACCCTTTTCCTAATTAGGGGGTCGACACTAGCAGGCCTCAAAACCACAAAGGGCCTCCTGCCGGTGCCTTATCGTCAAGTTTATTATTACCATTAGCATTAACAGGATTGATTGATTAACATTCGAGACCCAACAAATAGTAATAGTGGTAACAGAAGTAATCGACAACAGACTCGAGCAAAAGCAACCCTAAGCATGCTAGATAGGACTAGGCACAAGCAATGGCTGTAGGTATGGAGGAGAGGCAATATCAGGGCTCAAGATATCATGTGATAGGTTCGGAGAACAAGCATCGATTCAAAAGGCTAGAATAAGAACAACGGGAAGAATCGGTAACAAGTGATGAAAGGCAGCCATAAGTAGCAAGTGAGTATACTTGCCTGAGATCCCGCAAGGTAGCAGAACTGGTCGTTGCTCACATCATCTCAACGTCCTATCCGCGAAGAAGCAATGAACTAAAAGAAACACCGGATGCAACAATTACTACTACGGCAAAAGATCCAGCATGATCCTATTTTATATGCATGACATGGCAAGATGCAACAGGGAAAACAACGTAAGCAATTTAATCGGAACCGGAGTCCGGAGAAATAGGAATTGGTTCAAGTTGTTTAGCTAACCATCAATATTAAATGTTGATTAACAGGTTTAAACAAGGTAGAGGTGATCTATCCAATATTAAATGGAATAGGGCAACAATTGAATTAAATACCCCAACACATTCCATATTTATTTATTAGGTGAACATACATAACACTACTACAAATGCAACATGCAAGGTGCAAACATGAACATGGATGGTATGAACATATTAAGTGCATTTTTCTGGTATGAAAACATATTTTATTTGTTCGATTTGGACTTAAAATGAGCAAGTTATGAATTTGGCAATTTAAATTGCATTAAATAAGAAACAGTTTTTTTCAGCAATTTAAATTATTCAAAACAGAAAACAAAGTTGATATTTGCAAAGTTTAGAGAATTTTGATTGGAAAACATCTTTTACTTTTCAAATTTGGAGTTAAAATGAATTAGTTATGATTTATGCAATTTAAATCAATTTAATTTGAGCCGGAAGCCCAACATTTAATTTAGGAGGTTCGAGTTATTTATCTACCCACAAAAATGCAATGCAACACATGAATGAGATGACATTTTAATTATAGTTGATATGTTATAGAAAATAGGGCATAGGTATAGGGGTTTTAGGGTGCACACGTGTGGAAAGAAGATCTTCGGGTTCGGCGCCGGTGTCTTCGGGATGAAGAAGAAGAAGACGACAAAGAGGGGGGTAGACGGCGGCGAGGAAGAATGGAAAGTAGACGTTCTCGCGTCGTCGTCGAGGTAGTCTAAGTAGGCGTAGTCGACGTCTTCGGGTAGAGGAAGTAGTCGACGTCGGGGCGTAGGCGTTCCGATGTCGATGTAGTAGCGGAAGTAGTCGTTCACGTCGTCGTTCCCGTTCCGTAGCCGAAGTAGGCGTAGTAGTCGTGGGCGACCCGCTATATCCTTGTCTTCGAGGTCGATGGCGAACTTGGCGGCTCTCCGGTCTTCGGGCGCGCACGAAGGCGGCCAACGCAAAACGGACACGGCGATAGATGGCGAGTGGGTCGAGGTTCTCGGCGGTGTAGTCGTTCACGTTGCGGTACTTGTCGGGGAAGAGCTCGTCGTCGAGGTACAGTTCGGGGTCGAGCTTGGCGGCGTCACGATCATCCACGACACGGGCGCGAAGGCCTCGGCCACAACAGTTGTAACATGAGCATGTATGGCTGCCCGCAAGGAGTCCCGCCTCTTGTGGTAATTGCGTCGAACACATTTGGTGCGTCCGGAGGTGGCCGTATGGGGCACATCGACCACACCACGTACAGAGGACGCCAGCGAAGTGCTCGGGCGCGGAACGGTGCAGCACGTCGGGCGGAGGAGGACCGAGGCTGGAGAGGAGCCCGGCGGGGCGTCGGTCGTCCGCGGGGATGCAGCAGCGGTGGCGGCGTCCGTGGCCGTGGCGAGGAAGAGGCGCTGCCAGTGCTCCTTCTCTTCGAGCACGGAGGCCGGGCAGCAGCCGATGCTGCCGTTGTTGACGCGGGCGACGGCGGGCGGAGGAGAGGATGGGGCGCCGGAAGGAGGGTGGCCGGAGATCGGGGCCGTGGCCGGAGAGGAGGGAGGCGACGGCGGCGGGCGCCGGCCATCCGTGGCTGCGGCAGGGAGGAGACGCCGGTGGCGGGGCGGCCGGCGGCCATGGCGGGAAGAGGAGCGGCGGCGCCGGCCGGTGAGGAGCAGAGGGCGGCCGCACGAGGTGGGGGAGGAGAGGAGGGCCGCACGAGGTGGAGGAGGAGAGGAGGGCGGCCGGAGAGAGGAAAACCAGATAAAGATCTTCTGGAATAAGTTCTTGACTTGTCGGTTAAGATCAAGTATTCACCATTTGGACTGCTGGCCTTCTCTTCGGAGTCGCATTCTACCGAGAGGGAAACAACACCGAAAAGAAGAATAACAATCAACACATGGCATCGATGCAATGCGCAATATGTATGCATGAGCATGTTAATGCACTGAAATAAAGCCCTAAGCATGATCGTTGGGTTGCTAGGGTTCATATGTCAAATATGTAGTTTTACTGAAAAGGTCCTGAAATAGACCCCGGAGGGGCAATTCGGACGATTCTGGAGATGAGTGCAATTTTAGTTGCTCAAATGGGTTTGAAAACATCATAAACAGGTTGCATTTGTCATTTTAAGCAATTTGGTATATAACTTTTAATTTTCTATTTTTATTGAATAAAAACTTATTTTTCTATTTTTAAATGATTAAACAGCATTAAATAAAAGCCATTTTTCAACTTTCTCAAACATGATTGAAAATGACATATTTGGGTAGCTTATATTTTTCTGAACATTACCATATTTTTACTTTATTTTTCTGAGTAACATATTAAAAGATATTAATAAAACAAGTTTTAATCAAATTCTGTAATTTCCTGAATTTATCAAAAAGAGGATTATGACATCATCACGGCGTCACTGTGACGTCACCCTATGCTGGTTCTTCACAGATGAGATGAAATTCGATGAATTGGATGAAAAATCGATGAAACAAACTATACCACGATGGAGAGGAGATCAAGAGGGTCCTGTTGATGGCGCCGGTTGGCCGAATGGCCACCGGAATACTCGCCGGCGGCGACATCCGTGGCGGCGGAGCTCGGACAGCGGCGGCCACGAGCTGTGGAGCGCGGGGAGACGAGATAAAAGGATGGGGAGGCGAGCCACGGCGTGCTGGAGCTCGCAGGGTTGTCGGGGTGGCGAAACGGCGCCGGAATCGGCGGCGACGAGCGAGGGACGGCGGCGGCCGTGGAGGTTGACGACGGCGCAATTGGGTCACTCCCGGCCTTCCCTGGATCCACGGGACCTGGAGGATGCAGAGGAGAGCGAGGGGAAGGCGAGGGCGTGCTCGGCATGGCCGGGGACGGCCCAGAACGGCGGCGGAGAGCTCGCCGGAAAGAGCTAGGGTTCCGACCCGTTCCACAGACTCGCAGAGAGAGGGAGCGTGAGGAGGTGAGGATGAGGGAGAGAGCAGTGCGCGGGGAGGACTCTCCTCACCCTCATCCCTTGGGGAGGGAGCAAGCAGGAGGAGGCAGCCCGGCGACGGCGGCTCTGCCACGCACCTGGTCCTTCTGTCAAAGGTTGAAGAAGACGAATTTGCACATCACCCCCTGGAGTTTTCGGAATTACCAGAAGGTCCTTTTCCTTTTAAAAACAGAACTGGAGACAACTTTTGAGGGCCTTTTTGAAACCAGAAAAATTGCCAAAAATAGGTTTTGGAAACCTTATCAAATTTTCAACCAAACCATGTTTTGTTTTGGTGTAAATGAAATATTTTCCAACACAAAATTTTGGGAACCAAAATAAGTACTTTTTGGGAGATTTTCTGAAACCATTTAAATTCACAATTTAAATTGGTTAAAACATGATTTGAATTTTTGTTTCATGCATGTATGATATGAACACAACACCACACACCCTAGCTTAGCAAAATTGGGGTGTTACAAATCTACCCCCCTTACAAGAATCTCGTCCCGAGATTCCCGAAGGAGAAGAAAGAAGGAACACCGTTTTGAACGAACTTCTCGAACCTTACGGTTCTGTTCTTGAAGAGGTTGATCCGTAGCATCGTGTATTGTTAAACGGATACACCTTAGGAAAGAGGGAAAAACTCTTAATATTTGATCTTCACGAAGATCGAGTATCTCATGTATAACTCATGACAGGGATGTTCATAAAGAACCGTTGAGTTAGCGGCATGAAACACATTAAGATAACGGAGGGAAATAGAAGATGGTTTCAAGTGTTCGGACGAGTGATTTCCGAAAGGATTTAGAATATGAGCTTTGCACAAGACTTTAAATCCTTTTGGAAAAGAAAAGCTGGACAACTTTTGACACTGAGGTTTCTTCAAACAGAATACCAAGATCGTGAGGATGGTCTTGGATACTACCAAGTTATATCCGTAGATGAGAAAAACAAAACACGAGGAAACACAGAATCATGCATCGGAGAAAATTTGATACAGGATCATGTTCACTCTTCGGAGTGGACACGAAAGATGAAGGAACTTTCATTCCGTTAAAGCTTGTCGAAAACTTTGTCAAAGATCGGATGTTACTTCACGAGAGACGATGAGTAACCAAAAGAATGTTGGAACACCGTAGTTAAGGAGGAACTCTTGGTCACACCATAAGACTGGTTAACCAACGAGGATTGGAACATCGGAAGAAAACAGGGAATCTCTTTCCTATTGTGGTTTAGACGTAGCAATACATCTACCACATGGTTAAGACTCCATGGCTGAAGTAGCTGACAAATTCACACAATGTGTGAGGTGAACAAAACTTCAAGTACCAACAGCTTGAGAAGGGAACTGATGAATGGCGGTTACGAAACACCACGAGATGTTTTCATGATGAACTTGTTTCCACTGAAAGAGAAGTTTGGAGGATCAACTGAGAGGTATTGGAAAGATCAACTTCCAAGTTATCTTGGACGTTCTAGATACCAAGATCAGGCTTACGGTAAGCCGTGAGTAGACCTTTAAGTGAAAGTAGAACTCCGGTTTGGAAGAACGGGGAGGAAAACTTGTTAGGATTATCCACACAAGAATTCTCACGGAGAGTGGTTGTTCTTACGGATTAAAAGAGATGTGACGTTAGGCCTTACGGCTAATTGTGTTAACCACAACGTCAACCATGCCGTACTTTCAAAAGGACCTAATTCAATACCCTTGAGGAAACACCAACCATCATTGATGCTTGAGATTCAGCTCTGGTTAGTGGGTTGATAACTCAGACTCGGTATGTTTGAGCGAAGAGATTGCACCGGTTATCAACGAGATAGATTTACTGGATTCTTCAAGGTATGGACTACGATGACAAGCTCAATAAGATGAGCAGGAGTGCATGACTCATGTATTAGCAACTTGTAGAAGACGGTTGCACCTACATGGCTTACTTGCAAAAGAACACATCGGAGTCCTTGTTGGAGAGATGATTATAAAGATAACGAAGTTCAAAGACTTCCTCTCTTTCACGGATAGTCAGTCAGTGGATTAGCGTGGATGCAAACTTCTTCAAATAAATGGAGGTAACAACCTACCATCTCAAGAATAGACCACACATACATGACCGACTTGGGGTTATTCCCGAAGGAACAAGAAAACTTTTCTCGAATCCATGGCGACAACTTTCACCATAAGCACAGGAACCGGGGTAAGTTACTTCGAACATCCAGAACACAACTTCGTGATGACACCAAGGTGGTTCTCAAAAGTTTCCAACATTAGTGCCAATTATTCAACATGAACCTTTTGCAACTTGGAGAAAATAGGAATGTCATCGATGGGCTCGACAACACCATATCACGATACTCCAAGCAGAGGGGTTCATATGGTACATGAACAAGGCAAAATATTGGCCAGACTAGAGGACATGAAGGTGCACTCGGCAAACACCATGAGTGAAAACACCATCAAGATAGTCCTTGGATCTGAACTTGATCTGACGATAGCCCAAATCAAACCAAGGTTGGAATGATAGCATGTCCACGAAGGAGATACTATTTAGCTTCAACATGAGGAAAACTAGACATCCCTTAACAAAGGATCAAGTTGGGCGAAGCTTTTTCCTTTCAACTCTCCAAGTTGTTGTTTACGCTCAACCACTAGTCCAAGGTGTCTAGCATAGTTTCTTGGAGAAAGGAGTAGTTCAAAGTACCCCTTGTTTAGACATCACGGTCAGGTGAAACCTGGTGATGCTTCTAGAAAGACAACCAAAATATCACAACCCACCGGTATGTCTTAGAAATCGAAAGGAGGCATGCTTTTCAAAGCAACCGATATGATCTTGAGAGCTTCGGCATGAACCTAACTCTTTGACCATGAATGTGCAACGGCATGAACGGACTTGGTAACACACTCAACTTCAAAAAGAGGCTGGGTGACCAGTAGTGCTAAGAAGGATACAAATGTTTCTTAGATCTTTCGAAGCAATGGAAATTGCTAGGAACATCTGATGCACACCTCAATGCACACCCAACATTCTTGAGCATTCCAGCTTGGAGTGAAGGTGGTTAAAGGTGTGTAATAGCATCACTTCATCAACAAGGCCATGAAACTCAGCACGACCTTTTGATATAAAAGAGTGTGATACTCGAAGATAGAACAGAACAGAAGCTGATAAAACTTCTTCAATCCGCGGATTACAAAACTTTTACCTGGTCCTGGAGATGAACGAGGTACTGGAGTTTGTTTCTCCTGGTAGTCCAAGGTGGAACGTTCTGACGGAAAAAAAGAGCAAATGCATTGGAAGAATCCAACACCATATGCAACTTGGTTTCCGAACAACGGACGGAGTTCGGGAAGCAGCTAAGAGTAGGAACGTGCTCTGGAAAGTCCTGAGATCACGTTGGATGCACGGGGTAATACTCATATGTAGAACCCATGCTAAAAGGTTGGTATAGCTGAAATAGGAACAAAGACGTAGATGCCATGATGATCACTCCTGTGGTGATCCCTTTTGGTTCCAGAAGAAAGCCTATAGCTATTGAAGTTGAGATTACCTAGCCATCCTGAGGTTAGACAGATTCCTCAGGATTCAAAAAAAACAGAACTTGGGTTAAAGGTCAGCATCCTGTACTGATAGAGTGAGCATCACTTGGTTATGAAACCACATGACTCAACTCACCGCAATTCAGCACATTCCGAGACCTTCGGTTCAAGTACAAGGTTAAAAACATTGAGAAAGGAATAACTACTATCTTAGTGCCTTGAAAGACACTATGAATAGCAATCACGAAATATCTTTCAAAAGACAACGATAGATCCGGAAGAGTTTGGGCAAAGGACAACGGATACATTCGAGATGAAAAGGAAATCTCGAGGTTCGGGATTTTAAGACTTTAGAACAGGAGTATGTGGAACCCACACAACTTTGAGAGATTATGAATTGAAGGAAATCTCCCAGTTGAACAACAATCAACGGAGTAAGGAACACACACAACTCTAGAAACTTTAACACTAGGTCAACTGGGGTAAAAACGTCATTGCCAAAGAAGGCACCTAGGTTTTGAATGAATAGAAGAGATAGCAAAACCTTTTCAAATCAAAACAGGTAAGATGACCCAGAGTTAGAGCGATACCAAATACGGAGTAAAAAGAATCCTAAGAAGGGTTTTCACAATCATTTGAAGTTTTCAAATAGTTTTCACAAACAATAGACTCGACATCGACCAAGCAGTAAGGTTTTCCTACAGGCAGTCCTGCTCTGATACCAAGACTTGTCAGACCCGGACACAGAGATATACATACTGTCATGTGCTCCTAGCCATGGACTCACAAGGGCTTCAGGGTTACCAGCCCCGGCCGCAACAAACAACGGCAGGCAGACCGGATTCATCGGCACGTAGTCCGGATCCCCGATCTACTACTCCTTGTATCCATGCTAGTCATAACCAATTATGCATACCCAAGCGTCCACGAGTCGGATGAAACTGAAGGAACGGGACCAAAGTTATACAGAGCTGCTATGTGTCCAGAAAGTGCAACAACAATCGAGGGTTACTGGGGTTACCTCGCCCCAGGCCGATCAAATCGACAGGCGGGCTCAGACATGGATCATCGGCTCCACAACCCCTCGACTGCGACAACTATGCAGGCATAGCCAAAACTGTATAACAATGAGCTCGAAACCAACAATCGATCAAAGCAGTACTCTAAACATGAAGCTTTAATAAACATGTATTACTAGAGTATAGCTTACAAGCAGAGGTCACACGACCCAACATTACATCAAACAACGGAAGGCAAATTATGTTGCTAATCAACAAGAACCAAAAAGGCCTAAGAGGCCGCAACATAAGGCGACGTCCCAGCCCATAGATTCCAGGCTGCTACCTGGGAACCCCAAACTACTCGTCGATGTCCACATTGAAACACCACTGAACTGAGGAACTCCACCTGAACCAAGTTGAAGCAAACATGAGTACGGGAGGTACTCAACAAGACTTAGTTAACCTATTAGATATCTGCTTATTTTCAGAAAGGTTTTATGAAGGCTGTTTTGCGTAAAGCAATCTTTGTTTTCCAAAACGAGGAAGAATAGCACGTCTCGTAGAATGTTTTCAAAACAGATGAGAAAGTTACTCAACTACTGAGATCATCATCTTCTTGTATTCCACCAAGTCTTTCTCATTCCCACTCTAACTCATGCTACAAGGATCCCCCTCCCGGCATCTCCGGGGAGGCACCCTTCAATCATGGTTAACAAGTTTTAGTCATTCCGTTGAAGTTATCTATGATCACAGAATCCGTTGCCAAGTCGTCCGTAACCGTGGACACGGCTTCTCGAGGAGATTTATCCCTGCAGGGGGTACACTTTACCCACGTACCATCCGACTCTTAACGCCACATGTACGCTCGTCCATGGAGCGCGGCAGAGGGTGGCTGGCCACGACCTTTACCTTGCTCGACCCTATCCATGAGTCAACCCAAACAGGGCCACCCCGTCAACAGGGAGTTGGCCACCTCCTGACGGCACCTGTTCTGTGAGTCGGGAACAAGATCCGTGTACGTCCATCACTTGTCCCGGTCACGCCCTTAATTTTCCTTAAATCGTTTTCTGACTCACACGCAGATGGAAAGATCAAACTACGTGACTCATGGATGTGGCCAAACAAGTTAGTTAGTCGAGCGCGGTCTGTTAGGCCCCGCGTGTGGTTGCACGCTCAGTCTTGGCTTCGAAGGCGAGAACTCGCTCCTAGGGGCATGAACAGGACAAAACGCCACAACCCATTGTGGCCTCACATCCATGCCATTATTTAGTCAAGTTATCAAAGATAAATCAAAATACAACAACCTGACAAAGTAGATTCACGTATTGACCAGATTCATCAACCGGATGGATCAGATCATAACTAGGCATGGCTAAGCAAGACTCACGGGCTTTAACGAGGCGCGCACAATCAAACCTATAGCTTCTAGGAGCAGTGGATCAGGATATCTAGGTTATGCAGTATATAGGAGAACTCTATCTACTGACACCAAATAGTTTGGAACCGAATGCAAAGTACGAGATTCAAATCACTTTGAAATCATATATGAGCAGATAAGAGGTTATGCTTGCCTTGGTTATAAGAAAACCAGATAAAGATCTTCTGGAATAAGTGCTTGACTTGTCGGTTAAGATCAAGTATTCACCATTTGGACTGCTGGCCTTCTCTTCGGAGTCGCATTCTACCGAGAGGGAAACAACACCGAAAAGAAGAATAACAATCAACACATGGCATCGATGCAATGCGCAATATGTATGCATGAGCATGTTAATGCACTGAAATAAAGCCCTAAGAATGATCGTTGGGTTGCTAGGGTTCATATGTCAAATATGTAGTTTTACTGAAAAGGTCCTGAAATAGACCCCGGAGGGGCAATTCGGACGATTCTGGAGGTGAGTGCAATTTTAGTTGCTCAAATGGGTTTGAAAACATCATAAAAAGGTTGCATTTGTCATTTTAAGCAATTTGGTATATAACTTTTAATTTTCTATTTTTATTGAATAAAAACTTATTTTTCTATTTTTAAATGATTAAACAACATTAAATAAAAGCCATTTTTCAACTTTCTCAAACATGATTGAAAATGACATATTTGGGTAGCTTATATTTTTCTGAACATTACCATATTTTTACTTTATTTTTCTGAGTAACATATTAAAAGATATTAATAAAACAAGTTTTAATCAAATTCTGTAATTTCCTGAATTATCAAAAAGAGGATTATGACATCATCACGGTGTCACTGTGACGTCACCCTACGCTGGTTCTTCACAGATGAGATGAAATTCGATGAATTGGATGCAAAATCGATGAAACAAACTATACCACGATGGAGAGGAGATCAAGAGGGTCCTGTTGATGGCGCCGGTTGGCCGAATGGCCACCGGAATACTCGCCGGCGGCGACATCCGTGGCGGAGGAGCTCGGACAGCGGCGGCCACGAGCTGGGGAGCGCGGGGATACGAGATAAAAGGATGGGGAGGCGAGCCACGGCGTGCTGGAGCTCGCAGGGTGGTCGGGGTGGCGAAACGGCGCCGGAATCGGCGGCGACGAGCGAGGGACGGCGGTGGCCGTGGAGGTTGATGACGGCGCAATTGGGTCACTCCCGGCCTTCCCTGGATCCACGGGACCTGGAGGATGCAGAGGAGAGCGAGGGGAAGGCGAGGGCGTGCTCGGCATGGCCGGGGACGGCCCAGAACGGCGGCGGAGAGCTCGCCGGAAAGAGCTAGGGTTCCGACCTGTTCCACAGACTCGCAGAGAGAGGGAGCGTGAGGAGGTGAGGATGAGGGAGAGAGCAGTGCGCGGGGAGGACTCTCCTCACCCTCATCCCTTGGGGAGGGAGCAAGGAGGAGGTGGCAGCCCGGCGACGGCGGCTCTGCCACGCACCTTGTCCTTCTGTCAAAGGTTGAAGAAGACGAATTTGCACATCACCCCCTGGAGTTTTCGGAATTACCAGAAGGTCCTTTTCCTTTTAAAACAGAACTGGAGACAACTTTTGAGTGCCTTTTTCAAACCAGAAAAATTGCCAAAATAGGTTTTGGAAACCTTATCAAATTTTCAACCAAACCATGTTTTGTTTTGGTGTAAATGAAATATTTTCCAACACAAAATTTTGGGAACCAAAATAAGTACTTTTTGGGAGATTTTCTGAAACCATTTAAATTCACAATTTAAATTGGTTAAAACATGATTTGAATTTTTGTTTCATGCATGTATGATATGAACACAACACCACACACCCTAGCTTAGCAAAATTGGGGTGTTACAGTGTATATCTAAGATAAAATCATGGTTGCTTCATTTTATCTGTATCTTCGTTGAAGAAGATACTTCAGAAGAAAACAACGTAAGTTTTCTTTCTCTTGTATATATCGCATATCCAAGAGGTTTTATAAAACTGGTTTTATAATAGAGTTTTCTCTTTGCAAAACTTCTTGGAAAACATTTCCAGATCCTTCATCGGTACCATCCCGGTACAAGACTTTTGTTCAAAAACACCTTTTTGAAAACTTGACACAATGCTAGCTACATGGCCTTTCAACTACCCATATCGAGGGCTCGGCCATTCTGAACAGTTTTACTCTGCAGAGGTGTACACAATCCACTAGATCCAAACATCTGCCATGAACCATCCATGGACCGACACAGCGATATGCAAGCATCAGAAGAATGATCCTAAATGTCCACTATGAACAAGCTAGTATATGGATATCCTTCAATTAAGTTTATTCCCCCTGGCACCATGTCACACATCGCCACAGCAGGGGACCCAATTGTCGCACCCGGAGAGAACTTAATTCCTCAATGTGTATGTCCCGTTTCTCACTCCTGGCGACACTTCGGTTCAGAGAATCATATTCTCTATAGCAACTTGGGATAGGACACACACTAACAAACTCAAGTATCTAGATAGGCCCGTACCCATATTGGGGTAGAGTGGCAGTACTTCTTGGTTGTCCAGCGAAGACTAGGTTATGTGCCTTTTGTAAACATTTGAAAACAACTCCTTAGCCCCTCCCCGGTGAACAAGGTCCGCCTTTCACCGTGGACTTTTCATGAAACATTTTGTTTGTAATACCACATTTTAAAACTGTCCACTTAGGGACTCAAGATTATTATCTTAGGCGGTATTTATATACCTTATAGTGGCTAAAGGCTTGGTAACACCAAGTGGTCTAATGACAAGGTGATAATATACTACATAATATTTATACTAATAATGATAGTCACTCAATAAAATAGTTTTGGTAATCAAGTTTTGAAAAACTTCAGAAGTAGATCATGCATGATAGATATGATAAGTAGAAATAACAGCAAGATTTAAGGATGGATTTCCTTGATTGAGTTGAGGTTCCTGCTCGTGATAACAACAGGAATGGTAGTAGTAGCCTCCAGCACCAACTACTTCTTCCTCGGTTTGTATCGTCGCAAAAATAAAATAAGGACACTCAATCGGAACCAAACTAAGAAAGCAATGATACTCAACCACACCATACAACAAGCAAGGCACAAAAAAAATAACAAACAAGTTCACAAAACAACACTACACAAGCATGCACTTAAAATAACAATATTAATTATTTTACTACTACTATGATAGAGATGTATCATTTCTTAACAACATGAGATGGAACCCGTGGGTGTTCCACTAGGCTTTTCATGCCATTTAAGAGGTACTAAGCCTCTGGTCAAACTTGTGGAAATCAAAACATACATCTAGCAAAAATACAACTAGATATTCTAGTGAGAAACAACACTATGAGTAATAAGAAATAAAGCTACACATGCATCCCCAAATAAATAAAATGCACTCAAAAAGAGGTGAAAAAAAGTGCTAACCAGTACCAAAATGCTACTAGATCCACATAAAAATACTCCTAATAACTTGGATAAAAATTCTAGCTAAGCATTTGCATCACAAGATTTAATAAAAAAAACTAGAGAATAACACTATGCTCATACTAGTTCCAATACATTTCCTAAACATGCACACACTTTCTAACACAATAGATTGTGAGAAACAACATTTTAACACTAAGCACAACATCTAAACAGAGAAAAAAAAGTACACTAGCAAGCAATTATTCTAAAATTAATCTACACATGTTATTATTAACAGAAAAGTGCAAAAATTAGACCTTTGCCAAAATAAATCTAGAGCTCTAAAAATTACACCAAGCTAGGATATCCGAGACCTAAACATAATCTACAGATCCAGTTGAATTCACATCAAAAAATTGATTTCAAACAACTTCTAAAAATCCTAGAATATGCTACTGGAAATTTACCAAAGTGGTTGTAATTTCCAAATGGGAGCTCACCCTGATGTGAGGTCAATCCCTACTGATAGATATAGTCAGTAGATACTCAAAGAATTTTAGTTTTCACATTTTAAACATTCCAACAAAAAGTTATTGAATTTTCACTCTAAAAGATAGTGTGTAGTTCATGATTTTTCATTTGCACAATACTGGTCCAAACACAGATCTGCAAGTTGCATTCGTTCAAGATTTTGTAGATCTACCACAAATAATTTTGGTTGATTTTATTTTTGAGTTTAACTATTTTTAACAGGATTAAAGTAAAGTGCAAGATTGAGTTGGTTTTTAAAAAGGAAAAAAGAAAACGTGCGCGGGCTGTTCTTTCTCACGGGCGCACGACCTGCTAAGGACATATGGCCCAGCTCGCATCCTCGGTGCACGGCGCGCGTGTACCGTTTCGCTGTTTGAACGTGGTCGTTGATCTCGCGATCAACACAGCACGGCCGTCGTTCTCCTCTCCTCTCTCTCTCTCTCTCTCTCTCTCTCTCTCTCTCCTGTTCTGATCGACGCACGGCTAGCGGCGAGTTTCGCGTGATTTCTCACCTAGGGCTCGTGCAGGCTGGTGGAGCGGGGACGAGGCAGTCTCAAGTGCTTGGGGCAGTGCAGGGGCGGTGGAAGCACATCACGGGATGCCCTTTGTCGTTGGCGCGATGCTGCGGGTCCGCGGCGGCTCCGACGGCGTCACCTGCGTTCCTGCAAAGGAGGGAACACGAGGATGGGTCATGTGAGGTATACAGAGGGTGGGGAACATCATGGATGCAAGGAGAAGGGGCAGGGCTTCCCGAGACGCTCGCAATCCACATGTGTTGTCCGCGGTGGCTGGCGGTAATCTCCGGTGGTCTGGGCTCACAGAGAGCCCAGGGTGCTCATGGTTGGCTTCCAGGCGAGCGAGGGGTGAGGTGTGGGTGTGGTGGCGCGGCCAAGGCTCTCCCGTGGCTTTATAGGCGCGGGTGTCGGATATATACTAAATAGTGGTATATCAGATGGTATTCTAAAGTGCCGGATTACCCGGGTGGCCCAAATGGTAGTGGGATACGGTCCATTGGGCGGCCCAATAAGCTGACGCACAGAAGCCGGATTCTAGAAGAACCCGGATCACGACCCACGTGATCTGGCTTGGAGTAGAAGGCGGATTCCTTACTTTCCAAGTCAATAGTTACCGTAGTCTTCTAGGTTTCCTACTCTGTATGCCCTAACCCGGCTATTATATAAAGCCGGAGGGAGATATGATAGATAGACAAGAAGCTACTGGCTAACTCGCCGAGAGGTCGATCCTTGACGAGCAGCTAAATGAACCTCACATTGTACTTTGTATACACAGGCTTTAGTCCTGAATAGTGAGATTGCAGGAGTAGAAACGTCGCATTACTGTGACGTACCGAATCTGGGTAAACCCTGTGTCTTTGTCCTTAGCACAATCACGTCCCCCCACGTCTCTACCGGTAGTCTCATGGCACCCCCGTCTATGAATTCTACTACGATGTCTCGACAGTTGGCGCCCACCGTGGGGCCAGCGACGTCAGGCGTTAAGTTTCGATCTGGGATACTTGGCAGACTCGGCAGTTCCATAACTGTCGGAAGCCTGGAGTTCGACGACGATGTTGGACGCTTCCTCGACAATGGATCGTACATACCGGCGCAAAATCATCTGGTAAGTGCCTGCGTGTTACCGATTGGATCTGCAAATATCTTTATCGGACTAACTACAGAGGCCATGGGGTTTTGCGGTGGAAGCAAATTTTTCCCACCCGCCCTATACCCAGTTGAAGATGACTACGATACCGGGTTTTGCTCAGATCGCCGACATAAAAGTAATTCACACTTTATCGGTATGGTGCAATCCGAGGTCGCCGAAAACACGGATGAAAGCAATCTCGTGCAAGAGGCAGAAAACAGCAAACCCACTACAGAGGTGGAAGATCCGACATCCGTCAACATAGAGACAAACTCGGAAGCTGACTCTGTGCTAGCCGCCATTGAGGCGAGATTAGAGTCAGAAACCGGATCAGGTGACTTTGATTCCGAAGATGAAGACGAGGACGCCTTCGAAAGAAAGGTTAAATCTCTTCAAGAGGGATTCCATGAAGTACTAATGGCAAAACCGGCTGAAAACACGGATGCCGGCAGACAGGGAAGCCCTAGAACTCCTCCGCCAGATGAGAGAGAAGACGGAGAAACTTCTCCAATATTCCCCAATGTCAAAGAATTGACAGAGGATGAACCTATAAAAAAACCTCCCTCTTCTAAGAAAAAGCATAAGGCCGCTAAAAAGCTCCAGTACAAACTCCGGAAGAAGAAATCGGCTAATCCAGCTGATGAAAGCCCGGAAGTAGGAGATGCAAGCGGAATAAAGCCCGCGGAGAAGAAAACCAAAGAAATCCTTGTTCTGCCAATGACAGAGCAAGAAGGACAGGAGTTGTTGCAAACACCAGTGGGATCACACGAACCCCCTGAAGTGCTAGAAGCCAGGAGACGAGCTCTCCAAAGGCAACAGCAACATCTATTCAGAACTCGTGAACACCTCCAAAAAACCCAGGATGACATCAAGCTCATGAAGGAAGAAATTGAGGAATACGAGAAAAAGAATAGATCTGCCATTAAACCTACAAGGTTACCCGAAATCGTAAGACCGGAAGTACTGCCGCCAAAAGAAAGGTTTCACAACCCATCTTGGCAAAAGCAGGTAAACGGCAAGGATGCCAGAGGCGAACCAATATACAAAACCGTCTGTCGAATCTCAGACTCTACAAATCCCTCGGGTGAACCCATATGGTTTCAAATAGGAGAACCCATGAGCGCTGGTGGCATCCTTACTCCTGCCTCTATTGATCTGTATTAATCGAGTAGATCGGTTACAATGATGGTGTCTCAAGTCAAGAGTATGATCTCGAGATCAAGGCTTTGGTGTTGCGGTATTGCTTAGTCCTCTTCCGGTGGCTCTCCTGGCCTTATATAGGTGGCCAGGTCTCAAACCCTACCCGGAGAGGACTCGTACTCTAACCCTAGGTCGGTTACAGGTTTCCTAACTTATCCCGCAAGGCAGCGCGGGTGGGCTTCATGTGGGCCTTCTGGAACATTCCAAGGGCTCCTCTTCTTGGGCCCTAACCTTGGGCCTGAGACGGGGTGTCCTTACCCGCAGGGTCCAGGATCCATGCCTTCGTCAGTAGCCCCCGAGCGTTTGCTCGAGTGGGATTTTTCCAGTCGAGTAGACGGTCAAACCTTTTTCTGTCTTTCTTTCTTTTGGATAACCAGTATGGTTGTTTTCCTGTTGAAGGGCGCGTACCCTGTGTAATGAGTTTTTATACCCGAGTATCGAGTAATGCAAGTGCATGTCTTTATGGCTTTTTATCACAGAAGGATATGGCACAGTAGCTTGGCTCTCCCGAAAGATCAGGGCCAATTAATTGCAACTAGGGCAAAAACAATTCTGGCCTACACAGATTCGAGACCTCCGACTCGAACCTGATGAGGTGTTTGTTGCGACTGGGCCGTTGTGGTCTTATCGAGTCGAACTTAACCTATGGGGGTACCCGGCGCGTCCGCTGGGATTTTTCTTCGTGTTGTTGACACGGAATCATACCGGAGGACGCGGCTTGAGTGCGATTCCAGGCCCTTAAGAGAGATCTTTCGGGTCTTACCTTCATATTCGAAAGAATATGGCATCCGGATGTGCCTAGTCGGCCGAACAATCCAGGTTTATGATGTGTAAATATCATGTGAATGAAAAGGCAGGTTCAGCCTACTCGCGTAATTGTTAAGCTTGTAGTTCCTTACCCATACGAAAGAGTTTTCGTGTTAGGAGTTTTATGCCCATACGAAAGAGTTTTCATGTTTGGGATGTTGTGCCCATACGAAAGAGTTTTTCGTGTGTAGGGTATTTTTCTCTGTTGGAAAGAGATCTTTCTTCTTGATTTGTCCATGAAAAGCTGCTTCCATGTTTGGATTTTCTTATCCGAATAAGTTTTGTTCATACGAAGTTGTTTTCGTGTTTGAACTCTTTATTCGAAATATTCTTCAGTTTGATGATGCACGCTATGACGTCATGGCGCACTTTGTTCTCCCGATGGGACGTGACGGAGCGAGAGCAGAAGTGCTGGCCCACGTAGTCAGCTTTTTGACCGGAAATGAGACGTCGTTCCCGGTTTCACGCGAACCGCGCAGTAAATGTGTACGATCTACTGTTAAGATCGTGGCAGGAAACAGCATCCACCGCCTCCTCGTTTCTCCTTCGCACGTGGTGGCTGCGATGGACGCAACGTGGCGCATCGAGTGGCCAGGATCGAGTATCCCCGTGTATAAATACGGGTCTTGGTGAAGCGGTGAAACTTTCCCAGCCTTCGTCTTCCAGTTCATCTTCTTCCTCGCGCTCGTCTCCCTTCTCTCCTCGAGCTCGTGCTTAGCAGCGATGGCGGGAGGCAAGAGACGTGGCACTGCCGTCTCCGCGTCCGGGGAAGTTTCGGCACAACCTGCACCGTGCTCGGGCGACTGGCGTTTGCCCAACCCTACGGCGAAAAGCATCAAGGAGATGCAGTGGGAGGGGCTGCTGCCTGCGGAGTCCGAGAAGCGGGTGCGCCTCGGCAAGAAAGAGGAGGTACCAACCCGCACGCAAACGAACGCGTGGTCTTCGCGGACCACGTGTCGCGCGGTCTTTCTCTTCCCCTCCATCCATTTCTCGTGGCATTGCTGTATGTCTATGGCATACAGCTCCACGATCTTCCTCCGAATGCGGTGCAGCACATATCGTGCTTCATCGTGTTCTGCGAATGATTTTTGTGCATTCGCCCACACTGGGGGCTCTGGAAGGCCATTTTCAAAGTTCAAATCTTCCGCGAGAAGTCGCGGGTAGAATCTGAGCCCGGCGAGCCACTACGCACGGGTGGTTTTGGGATCCAGGCGAAGTCGGAGAACAGCTACTTCAGCATGTACTTCATCGACTCCGCCCAGGGATGGAGAACACAGTGGTTTTACGTCATCGACGACTGCTCGGATGGGATCCAGGAATTCCATCCGTTCGCTGTCTTGAAGAAACGGAAGTCCTGGGCGCACAAGTTGTCGACTGAAGAGACCCAGGTCGTCACGCCACTACTCGCCAGGGTGGCCGCCCTCCGTGACCAAGCCTCTGGAGTTGTGCTAAATGGGCTGCACCTGGCGAGCATCTTCCTCAAGCGCAGAATTCAGCCCCTACAGCATAGACCTTCCACAATGTGGGAGTATCAGAGCTCTGAAGATCCTAGCCGCGTGAGCCGTGAAGAGCTTGCGAACGTTGAGTTCGAGAAAAAGATCGCGGCTATCACCAGCTTGAAGGTGGGAGAAAAATTCCCCGACTGCACAGTCGCAGCCTTCGATGCATCAAAGTCTCCGCCATCCCACGTGAGTTCGTCCTTCTTTCTCTCCTTCATTTTCTTCCTTGTTCTGATTTTGGTCGACTGAATTTCCCCTTTCTTTTGTAGAGCTTATCCGTGGCCACCTGCTACCCTCCGATTTATGGGGATGAGGCCTCGGATTTGCTGGCGAGTAACCTGGACGGCCCGGCCGATACCAGCGTTGCCAACGCTTCTTCGAGTTCCGAGCACGATTCTTCGGATGACGCAGAGGACTCGAATGGCGGTCTCCTTCATCGCAAACGCCGTCGAGTGGAGGATGACGAAGCTACTTCCAAGGACAACTCCTTGGAGGAATCGCCCGGGAAGGGGCCCATCTCCGTAACTCCGCTGCGCTCACTCGCCCCTTCTCCTTCGTTCCCAGTAATCCAAACCGCTTGGAATGCGGATATGCTGGATGAGGAGGACGATGATGACGAGTAAGTTTTTCTCTTAGTCCTTAGTCGAACGTTTCTTTTCGCATCTTGTTGACACTTTGTCTTTATTGCAGCCTGCAAGCTATTAGTCCTCGCAGGCACGCCTCTTCCCTTCCTCCCGAAAGGAGGAATAAAGCAGGAGCCGCGGGTGAGACTCCTACTGCCGGCACCGTTCAAAATTCGCCAAGTGTAGCTCCTAATGTGGCGACTACGGAATACAGAATTCCTAGTTCTGCTGCTGGAGCTTCGGCTTCAAAAGAGGTGTCGGGCAGCTCGGCTGATCCCCTCTCCCTTGCTAAGGGCCAGGTAAATTCCGTTACTCGCCCTTTAATGCTTTTAACATCCTTGAATTTGTTATCGGGTGCACGACAGTGCTCCCGATGGGAGTAGCCCCCGAGGCTGTAGTCGATCGCATGCGATTGGCTACAGGCTCAGAGATTATCTTTTCCTTCTTCTTAGCTTTATCGGGTGCACGGCAGTGCTCCCGATGGGAGTAGACCCCGAGGCTATACTCGAATGTTTGCAATCGGGTATAGGCTCGAATTTCACCCTTCTAAATCTTCCATCTTTATGTTCCTTGCAGTCGCTTGTTGATTCCCTTGCGGCGATTGGTCGCCGTGTTGTTTTCGCTGAGTCGGAATGCGGGATCCTTCGGTCGGACCGTAGTCGACTCGCCTCAGAAAACGAGCTTCTTCGAAGTAAGTTTATCATCTTGTGCTGTTTTTGTTCTTCCATCAATTTTCCGGCTCTGATAAATATCGATGTGCAGCTCAACTTGAGTTTTTGAAGACTGAGAAGGAGAGTGTCTCCACTCGGGCAACAGCTCAAGAGGCCGATCTGGCGGCCGTTCGACAAGAACTCGAGGCTTACCGCATGCAATCGGCTGATCTTGAAGGGAAACTTGTGGATGCCTAGGATACTCTGAAGAGCTTGGAGGATGCTGGCACTAAGGCGGATGCCGACCTTGTCGTCTTCCTTCGTCCTCTCTCCGAGCGTTTTACGGGTAAGCTACTTTTGTCTTGCAATTTTGTCTTCTATTCTGGTGAGTTTTTTGGGTCTTGATGTTTCTCCTTGTAGGTCTTCTGGGTGCTCCACTGGAGGTTCCTGGAGTTCAGCGGGTGGACGCGCTGACGACTCCCTCGCTCAGCTCAGGAGGCATGCCGAAGGAGTTTGCACTTTGGTTGGCAATGCCACCCAAGTGTTGACACAGCTGCATGGCCGCCTCCTCGTCATGCTGTGTCTCCACCCCGCTAGGTGATCTGCTGAGATCTTCTCGGAGAGCAACCTCCTTGATGCCTACGCGGTCGCTCAGTCGGAATCTGGGCGAAGACTGCCATCCAGTTCGCGTTGGCGCATGGAGTTAGCGGCTTGGAGGAGGCCTACTCGGATCTCCCTGTCGATCCTTCCACGGGCAAAAAGGTAGGGCTTTGTCGTTTTGGCGAGCCAGCCGGAGTCCTCGCTCGGAAGTTATCTGAGCTGTTTGCTCGTCTTAAGGGAGGGACCACCGCCGCGAGTGGCAGCACCACTGTAGCTCCTTAGTTTGTTTTTCTTTTACTTAGTCGCCTCGATGTAATGAACCTTGGGATGTGCTCCCGTATTTCCATTGTCTTAATCGAGATGTTCTTCTGAAATGCTTCCGCAATTGTGTGTTTCCTCCTCCTGATGGGAGTAGCCCCCGAGCACACAGTGAATACGCGACTAGATATATCTCGAATAGGGCATCTTACTCCTTTCCTTGTATTCTTCCAGGTTGCTGGGTTGCCGCGGAGCCTTCAGGTGGACGTGCTATTCCAGCAAATCCTCTTGTTGCCGCTGTTGGGACCTATGCAGGCCTCCGTGATTGGGTCCAGGAGGGTGAGCGCAAGCTGAAAGCTTTGCGCGGGGTAGCCGATGTGGAGAAGTCTAAGCAAAAACTGGCGATTGAGCGTGAACAGTTTTTGATGGATGAGTTGGCTTCTGTCGCTAGAGACTTGCTGTGTAAGTAATACAGCCCCCAAGTCTTCTTTGTCTTGTTTCCTTTTCTGATCGCGTATGTTTGCTCTTCAGTTGTTAAGCCGGATGATAGGGAGGAAAAACAGTGGGTAGAAAACCACATTCTTCAAGAAGCTGGCAGCTCAAAGCCTCATGCGAATAATTTTTGGTCTGATCGCAGTCGAGGCTTTGTGTTGGCTACTTTGAAGTTCCGAGTCATCCAGGCGAAGATTCTCGTGAGTTCTTTTCACGAGGTCTTGATCGCGATGAACGCTGCTTTCTATCCACTGCAAAGGGGTCCTGAAGATTGGAGCCATCTCCTCAGGGTGTTCGGGCAAGAGGGAGAGATTCGCGAGTGTGTTCGCAATCAGATGACTTGCGGCTCGGTGGTGGCTCTCTCCTTCATCCGGAAATGGTATCCTGAGGTGAACTTCAACTCCATAGCTAGACTCCCGGATGGTCCAATCGATGACATTTCGCCGCATTATGATACTGTTCGTCCTGCAGCGGAAGGAATCATTCGATTGACCTCTGATGAAGTAGATAGAGTGTTGGCAGCTGAGAATGCACAACGCCATGTTTGATTGTAGGATGTGTATATCCTGTTATGCTGTATAGTTTGTAAAAACTGTTGTAAGGTGTGTAACCTTGTATATATAAATTTTCCTGTGATGCTGAGTTTAGGCGTAGCCCCCGTGTGTTTATGGGGTGTATACCTGTAACTTTTTAGCATGTAAGGATGAATAATCTTTGAGTAAGTATGGTTGAGAAACCATGTATTTTATTGCGATGACTGAGAAGTCATGTATTCGAGCTACAAGAGTGGCTAATATAGCCTTATTATTGCGAGTAAAATAAATCTAGGGATAAAATTTGCGGAGGTGTGCGATATTCCAAGGATTGGAATAGATTCCTCCAGTCGATGGGTTCTTCAGCCTATAGGCTTCACCTGGGATAACTTGGTGTATGATGAAGGGTCCTTCCCATGGTGGCTCGAGCTTGTGTCCTTCCTTCTGCTTGTCGCAGCACCAGATCTCCTACTGCGAATGCTCTGTGGCGTATGCGGCGACTGTGATAGTTTCGCAGCGATTGTTGATATACTGCGGATCTTGCGAGTGCAATATAGCGCATTTCATCGAGTGCGTCCATATCTTACGCGAGTGCCTTGTTGGAGGTTTCTTCGTTGTAGGCCACAACCCATGGGGCGCTGAATCTGACGTCCTCGGGAAGGACTGCTTCTGCCCCGTATACCATGAAAAATGGTGTGTAGTTTGTGGATCGGTTTGGAGTTGTGCGGAGGCTCCATAGTACGGAGGGTAGCTCTTCGGCCCAATGTCCTGCTGCTGGGTGCAGACGATCGAGTAGATGTTTCTTGATGCCAGCTGAAACTAAGCCGTTGGATCTTTCGACTTGTCCGTTCGTTTGCGGATGGGCAACTGAAGCAAATTTGAAGTTGATGCCCGTTTTCTCGCAGAACTGTTGTGTTTCCTTTGCTGTGAAGTTTGTACCATTGTCTGTAATGATGTCGTGTGGTACTCCAAATCTGCATACGATGGAGTCGAGGAATTTGACGGCGCATTGGGAGCTAGCCGAGGTTACTGGCATGGCCTCAATCCACTTGGTAAATTTGTCAACTGCGACCAGCAAGTGTGTGTATCCACCCGGCGTGGACTTGCGTAGTGGTCCTACCATGTCCAACCCCCATTGTGCAAAAGGCCAGGCGATGGGTATCATATGTAATTCTGTAGCGGGTGCATGTGGTTTTGGTGCGAATCGCTGGCAAGCGTCGCACCTGTCAACCAGTTCCTTTGCATCGCTGGCTGCTGTGAGCCAGTAGAATCCTGCTCGGAAGGCTTTTCCCATGATTGCTTTCCAGCTAGCGTGATGTCCACAGTCTCCCTGGTGGATGTCTTGGAGTAATTCCTTGCCATCTTCGGGTGCAATGCAGCGCTGGAGTATACCTGAGATGCTCTGTTTATATAATTCTCCGTTGACCACTCGAAAAGATTTGCTGCGTCTGATTATCTGTTGAGCCTCGTGAGGATCTGCCGGGAGCTGTTTGGCGGACAAGTAGTCGAGATATTTCTACGTCCAGACTAGCTCGACCAGAAAAACTTGAAGCGAGATATTATGAATAAGCTCGATGATGGCAACTTGCGGGCTGACCTCTGTTTCTGGTGTTGTGGGTGCTCCTGCAGCTTTCTTGATTTTGACTGACCGCTTAGTCATCCGCTCGAAATATATCCCTGGCGGTATGGGTGTGTTTGTGGAACCCATGTTTGCCAACCTATCTGCTTCTTCGTTGCTGGATCTCGCAATGTGCTTCAACTCGCATCCTTTGAAACTTCCTTCGAGTAGGTTGTACATGTCACGATACACGATCATGTTTTCAGCGATTGCGTCGCATTCCTTCATTGTCTGCTGCACGATGAGATTGGAGTCGCCGTAGATCATGAGTCGAGTGGCTCCACATGCGACTGCCATCTTCATCCTATGCAATAGGGCTTCATATTCTGCGTCATTGTTCGATGCTGGATCATCGGGTGGAAAGTCCAATCGTAGGACGTACTGCAGCTTGTCTCCCCTAGGCGATATTAGGACGATTCCAGCTCCTGCTCCTTCATTTCTTTTGGACCCGTCAAAGTACATTATCCAGTTGCTCGAGTAGTCAGGTGGTCCAGGCGTTTGTTGCTCTGTCCACTCGCTTAGGAATTCCACGAGTACTTGGGATCTGACTGCATTGCGTCCTGCATAGGTGATGTCCCAAGCGCCTAGCTCGATGCTCCATTTTGCTATTCTTCCGGATGCCATGGGGTTGTTCATGATTGTACCGAGTGACGCATCATTAACCACTGTGATGGCGTGTTCTTGGAAATAGTGCTTGAGTTTTCGAGCTGTAAGAACAACTCCATATGCGAGCTTCTGGTAATGAGGATATCATTGTTTGCATGGCGAGAGCACTTCACTGATGTAATAAATCGGTCGTTGGACTCCATATGCTTTGCCCTCCTTAGGTCGTTGACTATGATTGCTGTGCTGATGACCTAGTTTGTGGCGGCTAGGTACAAGTAAAGTGGCTCCTTCTCTTGCGGTGTTGCAAGGACGTGTCTGCTTTGCAACGATCGCTTTAGGTCTGCGAACGCTTGTTTAGCTTCTGGTGTCCACTCGAATTTTTCCGTTTTCTTCAACAGCTTGTAGAAGGGTAATGCTTGCTCGCCCAATCGTGCGATGAATCTGCTCAAGGCAGCCAATCGCCCTGCGAGCTGCTGGACTCCGCGTAGATTGGTTGGCTCCTTCATTGTCAATATTGCTTGTATTTTCTCTGGGTTAGCTTTGATGCCTCTGGCGGATACCAGGTACCCGAGAAGTTTTCCTGCTGGAACGCCGAAGACGCATTTTGTCGGATTGAGCTTGATCCTGTATACGTCGAGGGCGTCGAATGTTTCTCTAATGTCCTCGAGGAGTGTGTCCTCTACTCGAGTCTTGATGACGATGTCGTCAACGTACACTTGTACGTTCTTGCCAATGAGCTTGGCGAGGCATTTTTGCATGCAACGCTGATATGTTGCGCCTGCGTTCTTGAGCCCGAAGGGCATTGTCGCGTAGCAGTATACACCGTGTGGTGTGATGAATGCTGTCTTTTCTTCGTCCTCCTGCTTCATCCGGATTTGATTATATCCCGAATAGGCGTCCAGGAAGGAGAGGCGTTGACAGCCTGCCGTGGAGTCCACGATCTGGTCGATTTGCGGGAGGGGGAAGTTATCCTTGGGGCAGTGCTTATTTAACGACGTGTAGTCGATGCACACCCGAAGGATGTCGGTGTTATTTTTGGGGACCAGCACTGGGTTTGCTAACCAAGTGGATATCTTGATCTCCCTGATGAATTTTTCTGCTAGCAATCTATTTACTTCTTCTCCAAGCGCTTTCTGCTTGGGTTCTGAAAATCGTCGAGTAGTCTGCTTGATGGGTTTTGCATCCTGGAAGACTTCGAGTGAGTGCTCGGCGAACTATCTGGGTATTCCTGGCATATTTGAGGGTTGCCAGGCGAAAATTTCCCAGTACTCACGGAGGAGTTCGACGAGCGCGCTTTCCTATGCTTGCGAGAGGGTGGTTGAGACCATCGCTGTCTTCGCAGAATCTGTCGGGTGCACCTGATGTTTTCGGGTGTCACTGTTGGCGCTGAACTCTAACTCGGGCGCGTTTTTTTTCGTGAGGGGCATCACGGAGTGATCCGTGGTTTTTGCCAGCTCTTGAAGTTCTTCTTGCATCCCGAAAGATTTTGCGATCTCGTTGAACTCGATGTCGCACTTGTTGGATTTCTGAAAGTCTCTGTCGATGGTGATAACACCATATTCTCCAGGTAGTTTGAGCTTCAGGTACGCGTAGTGCGGTACTGCCATGAATCTGGCGAACGCTGTTCGACCAAGAATGGCGTGGTATTGTGAGGGCCAGTCGACGACTTCGAAGTCAAGGAATTCTCGTCTGTAGTTGCTTTGAGTGCCCATCACAACTTCTAAGTTAATTGATCCGAGTGGACGGATTGCCTTTCCCGGAACTATCCCGTGGAAGGATGTCTCTGATTCTGTAAGGCCATCCAGGTTCCTGTTCATCCGACGGAGTGTGTCCGCGTATATAATATTGATGCCACTGCCACCATCCATGAATACGCGGGCCAAGTCGTAGTTGCCAATCTGTGCTTGGATGACGAGGGCGGCGTGTCCTGGTCGATAGACTCGTGGTGGGTGGTCTTTCATCGAGAATGTGATCGGTTGGTCCGCCATCTTCAAGTATTCGGGCCTTGTTGGCTGGGTCTGCACAGCCATGCATAACTGCCTCATGTTAGTCTTTTGAGCTCTGCGGGATGGACATACCTTCTGGATCATTGCTAATTGTCCTGCCGGGTTCGGGTATGCATTTGCTCCGGCGTTTTGTGCAGGTGGCGCAGGCAGTGCAGCTAACGCCATGTTTGGATTTGCTGGTGGAGGTAGGGATTGTGGCGGCTGGAATCCTTGGTGTCCTGCTCCTGGAAGCGGTGGGTAATTTTGACTGGCTGCCGGTCTGCTTTTCCTCGAGAAGGCCTCCGAGATTTCGATAAACTTTCGACAATCCTTAAGAAGGTGTGTTGCCTTAGTTTTGCCCGTGCGCTTATCTGTAAATAGATGTAGCGAGCAGTATGCATCGAGGTCCTCCTCGGGAGTTTTGTCTTCAGCTTTTGGTCTCCACTCGCGACTTCCACGGCGGCCGGGATCGCGACTTCGCGTGAATTCCGCCGCTACCATCTCCTCTCGGTCCTCGTGATCGTAGTATTTCCTTCTTTTTCTTCGACCATGGCGATCTTCTTCGGGTGCAGGCGATGATGCTCTCTCGTTGCGCACTGCATCTTCTCCGTTAGCCCATTTTTCGGCTATGATCATCAGCTCTCCAATAGTTTTGGGTGCAGCTCTGCCTAGATCCTCTCTGAAAGCAGTTCGTCGGGCGCCTTTTGCGAAGGATTCAACCGCTACTTCTTCCGAGATGTTTCCCACGCTGTTCCTGAGTGTGGTCCATCGCTGGATATACTCGTGGGTGGACTCGCTGCTTTTCTGCTTGCAGGCCCGCAGTTCTTCAATGGTGGCTGGCCTCTTGTAGGTCGACTGGAAGTTTTTGCAAAAATCGCGGTGCAGGTCATCCCACGACGCGTAACAGGATCTTGGTCTCGCTTCCAGCAAACTACGGGCCGTGCCGACGAGATGTAGATTGAGGTACTGCATAGCCGTGTTCTTGTTCCCACGTTGGCATTTTACTACCGTGAGGTAATCGTTTAGCCATGAAGAGGGCTCGAGTGAGCCGTCGTACTTTGTTACTTCTGTGCTGAGCTTGAATCTTTTGGGTAGGGGTGCTTCGCGGATGCTGCGGGCGAAGCAAAGTGCACCGCAGGTTTCGTCATCTGAAGAGCCGGACGAAGTACGTTCGCGATATCGCGCTGCTCTTGCCTTGTCCACCCTATTTTGTGCAAGGTCCGATCGCGCGTCGTATCCTGGCTGGTCGCGGTCAGTATCCTTCCTTGGCTCCTTGCTTCGTTTTCGCGAGCGGCTGCTGTGATGTCGCGAGCTTCTGTCTCTCGGGATGTCTTCGTTGCTGCTTCGACTGTCGCCGCGACGTCGAGCTTCCTTTCCTCGACCACGACGTGGCGACTTGTCCCTTCTTGGCAAAGTGCTCCTTCGCTTACGGGACGCCTCTTTTTCTTTATCCATCTCCTTCTCTTTCTCCTTCTCTAGCTGCTCCGCGGCCTTCCTGCGGTCGTAGGAGGCGAGCCTTGCGGCTGCCAGTCCTAGCCCCTTGCGCACTTGTTTATACTGCTCTTCCCGAGGGTCGCTCTCTGTCGGCTGGTTCATCTGCATGTAAGTTGCTGCGGCCAGGACCGCGGCGGCAGGAGTTTGCGGGTAGACGTTCCCATCATCATCAACTCGCATGAGAGAGGGCGCGACCGACCTGCTGGTCCCGCCTAAGGACTCGATGTTCCTGGATGTAGATGCGTATCCCTTCCTCGCGGGTCGGGTACCGACCGAGGGTGCTAGGGATAGTTCAGCTCGTCGTTGACTTGATTCATCCGCCGCTCTTCTTCGACGGGCAGATCTATCCGAGCATCTTTGATAGTTGCGGCTGCTCTCACCAGGTGATGCATTAGGGCTAATCAGACATTTCCTTAACATGTCATCCAGCTGCTTCTTCAACTCATCAAGCTCTTTCGGGTTCATCCGATAAGGCTTCTGTGCTATTGGTCCAGTGCCGGGTATCAACTCAATAAATAAACGATATCCCGATCAGGCGGCATACCGAGTAACTCCTCAAGAAACACGTCCGGGTATTCGCATACTACCGGAACTTCCTCAAGTGCAGGTGTGGCTATACCAGTGTGGCAGTGAGTCTCTAACTTTGTTTTTGTTGCGGCGAAGGTAACTCTTTCCCCATCACTGGAAGTCAATGATATGGACTTCCTGGTGCAATCAATCACACCGCTATACTTGGTCATCCAATTCATACCCAGTACTACTTCTATCCCTTGGGATCCCAGTACTATCAGGTCGGCATGAAAAGTTTTCCCTTGTATGTCCACGGGTATCTATTTGCAAACATGGTTGGTTTGTGCTGGCTCCGGGTATTTGTACTAGCATAGGGTTTTGCTTAAGGGTGTGTTTCATCCCACTCTTTTCAATAAATGGCATAGTAACAAAAGAATGCGATGCACCCGAATCAAACAGTACTTCAGCAGGTACAAAATTGACAGGAAACGTACCCATCACCATATCAGGTGTGTCCTAAACCTCCTCAGCAGTGACGTGATTCAGGTGTCCTCTGGTCACATTCTGCCTCTTGGGCGCTGGTGCATGTTTCATCTTTGTAGCATTGTTTTAAGCTGGCGGAGCGGTCTTCCTTGGGCACTCCCGAGCAAAATGTCCCTCCTTCCCACAAACAAAGCATCCTCCAACCGGCTTTGAGTTCTGGTTTGGCTTGGCCGCATGGTTGGGCTTGTGTCCATTCCCATTTCCATTTCCACTGCCTCCTGGCTTGGGTGCATAGGGTGCACGGTTGTTGTTGTGGTTGTGGTTGTGGTTGTGGTTGTTATATATGGTGGTTTCTTGCCGCAAAAGCAGCCGCCCTGTGTGGTGGTGGCCTGGAATATGGTGTGGGGCGGTGTCTGGGTGCACTAGGTCCACCTTGGTACTGCATATTTCTCTTCCTGTTGTCAAAGACATTCTGTCTCTTATGCTCCATCATCATCGCGGCATCCGCGAGTGACTCCAAATCCACGAATGGGATGACCACTAGGGTGCACTGCAACTCATCGTGTAGCCCATTCAGGAATCTCTCCTTCATCTTAGCTTCCGTGCTAACTTCATCTGGTGCATACCGGGCTAGCAGAGCGAATTCCTCCCAGTATTTCGACACAGACAATCCTCCCTGCCTCAGTTTCAGGAACTTGTCCTTCATGATGCTCATCACACCCCGAGGGATGTGATACTTGCGGAACCGGGCAGTGAAGTCGTCCCAAGTGAAAACGTGATCAACGGCGACAGTGTCACGGGTAGTCTCCCATCAAGTCCTTGCTGGTCCAGCAAGAAAATGGGTGGCAAATAGCACCTTGTCATTCTCATCCACTGATGACCCTTGCAGATTGTTGGCGATGGTGCTAAGCCAATCGTCAGCATCAAGTGGTTCCACTATCTTGGTGAAAACCGGAAGATTGGTCTGCTGAAACACTTCAGCTTTGAGCTTTTCCATTTCCGTTGCCATCGCCATTATTATTGTTGTTGGTTCTCGCAGCGGCTATCTGCTGCAGGGCAGTGATAGTGGTAGCACTCTCAGCTCGTGCGGCCTGGCGATCCTCCATCATCAAGGCCAGCAATGCCTCCATAGTCGGCGGATCAGCCCGACATTTTGACCCATGCGTACGTTCGCCCATGGGCACCCGACCCTAATGGGCAGGGTATGGGTCGCTTTTTTTGTCCATGGGTCTAGCCCATGGGCGACCCGATTAGTCGTGGGCAGGGTATGGGTACAAGTTTGTGCCCATGGGTAACCCGATGGGTCGCCCGATTAATATAAAATAATTAGTATAAATATTTATTGTACAACAAATTTATTATCTTTTTGCAAGCACATAGCTTTACGAAGGAATACAAACAGACGGGTTGCTCACGTGTAGAAGAACTGGGAGCCCATTTGTCCAGCTCCAAGCCTTCAATGGCACACTATAACAATCACATTTAGCTGATCGATGCAATGTGGTTCAGCCGATACATCAAAAGCCCATGTACCAATGTCTCAGGAAGCTAGACTGTGTCGGCTTGTTGGGCCATGTAACACTTACACGTACGCTGGAATTGGAAATGACCAGCAGTGGAGCACATACGCTGCCTTCCTCGGTTAGTACCACCTCGCCCATCCGATCGCCAGAAGGTGCAGCTCTGCCTATAAAATGACGGGGAGTCTGGCTACGCATTAGCAGACGTGTGCTGATGCATGGCGCACTACAAGGAATAATAAATTTCAAATTTTACCTTAGACCCGATGGGTGCATGACCGGGTCGGGTGACCCGTCGGGTTCGGGCATGGGTCTCTCGTTAGACCCATGGGCAGGGTCATGGGCAGAAATCATTGCCCGTTTAACAAATGGGCATGGGTTTGGAAAAGGTCGACCCGGGCAAACCCGACCTGATTGCCAGGCTTATCGGCGGAGGTGGGGGTGGTGGTTCCCGACGTGGCGGCATGTTGTTTTATTGAAACATGTGTAAGACTATGTAGCAAGACTTCTTTGTTTTTAGAAAACCAAAAATTAGAGCAACAAAAAAGAGTGTCTAAAAACCAAAAAGAAAATGATAAGTGATCAATTAAAGGTAACGATTTGTTTCATAGGTTGAGACAAATTTTCAAGCATAGACATCACACAAACAAGCTTCACATTCATAGCATAGAGTCATACATAGCACAACACATCAGATAATAACCACAACTACGCTCCTCAGAGCTACATCGGGGGGATTTGCCTTATAGGGTCAGCGTACATATCACTGGCACAAATCCACAAGCTAAGAGGTACTACGACTAGTCCTACGCGCTGTCTCCGTCGAAAAGGATCTCCTCGGGATCCTCCTCCTCAGCAAAGTCGTCATCCTCCTGCTTGCTCTGCTCGCTCATGTCCATCCCATCAGCATCTGACAGAAGTTCATCGTCGACTAGGAGATCCTCGTTCTCCCTGCGGAGCTCGGAGTTCTCCTCCTCCAGCTCCTCGAGTGTGGAGTCTCAAGTAGCTAGGTCCTCTCTCGCAGTCTTCAGGCGCTCACGCAGAATAGCGTTGGCCTCCTGAAGTGCTCCCACCTTGGTGGTGAGACGGGTACGGGCCAGATGAGTGGTCCGCAGCTGCCTCTCCAAGGCTTGGGTCCGTGCGGTCGCCGTCTCAAGGTCATCTTACCCAGGTGGGTACAGAGAAGACGGCACTCCGCAACAGTGGTGTGCTGCAAAATGCTCATGTCATCAAGTTGACGCTGAGTGCGGTAAAGAAAAACCTCCATGTCCTGCAGGTGAGGAATGATACCCTCGAGGTCCTGAGGTACGGCAACAGGTGTGCCGGTCTCGTCCCTCCTCCCGAGGAACTCAAAGCTATAACCCAGGTACTGGTAGTCCCTCAAGTGAGCTAGGCGCGCAATGGCCTCCTGGATCACTCTCACAGCGCCGTCCTGCCAGAAGCGCTCAAAGGTGGCGAAGACGAAGGTCTCCGCTGAAGGAGTGGTAAGCGGAGGGAGTATGGTGCACTCCACAAACCACTCTCCCTCAATAGGATATCCGGAAATCATCCCTCCCCACAGCTCGGGAACGGGACAATCGATGAGCTCTGTCATCGCTACGAGCCTCTGCTCGAAACGAAAGGGGAAGTCTCTACCCAGTCCCAACTAGCAAGCCTCGGGGAATACCACGTCCATCTACACAAAATTTTAAGTAAGCTTAAGTTAGACCCAAGTGTGCAAAATTTTAGATTCGAACATGATATAACTTAATGTAAGTAGAGTTTGGTAATATAGGGAAGATAGGTGTAAGAATTTTTTGAAACTTAGTCACATTATTATATTATATATACATATATACTCAGACTACTAGCTAACGTCCATGCTAACTAAGGGCTCCTAGGGTCAGGATGGCTCTGATACCAACTTTTTAGAGGCCCCAAACCGGATGGTCCAGAACCCCTCATATGCATACATTCACGATCCCAAGAATTTCAGTCGTGAACAACATACGAAGTTGGTACACTGATGACTCCCAAGTGCAGGAGATCAATTGTAGTACCTTTCGATAAGTATTGGAGTGTCGAACCAACGAGGAGCTGAAGGTAAGCTATCTATTCTCTAAATCCCTATGACCCTCTTATATGGCTGTTTATGCAAAGCAATAAGTTTGACTAAAAGGAACTAACTAATTAAAAGCAAGTGACGTGGAGTGTGGTTTGTCTAGTAACTAATGAAGCAAGTTTAAAATGCAAGTAATCCTAAAGCAAGTTTCTAAAGCAAGTTTCTAAGCAAGTTTCACAAGTAGCAAGCAACAAATATCTCAAGTATCTCAAGGGAGCAAGTGTTCTAGCAATAGGTGTTTCGTTCGTGTGGTTGTCACAATTAGTGAAGCACATGTTTTAGTCTTAGTTGTTTCTTCTAGGAAGGAGCCATGAATAGGTATAGTCAAGTAAATGATCTACAACCCCTTATGATGGATCATGTGGCCAAGTAAATGACTGCACAAGATTGATTAAGACATAAAGTCCCACCATAGCCTTACGTTCTAAGGTCCCCTATATATATATCCCCCAATAACTTAACTTTGTGGCTCGGTCTCAGGTTACTGTCACTCCCAAGTCACCACCACTCCATTATGCTACCGGTGATCACCTTACATGCATTCCCCAACATATGCGTGCACTCATATATTGCACATAAAGACAATCATAGAAGATAACAAACTTTTATGCAACCAATCAACGAACTATTTCACCATTGCCAAGAACAATTCACTACACAAACATAGACGGGGAGACACAATACATCAAGGGAATATAGTATTGCATCATACATCGTGTTTGCCAAGATATTACAGTGGAGAGATGGAGCTGATCTTGCTGTAGATGTCAATGATGAGCACGCCGGAGGGGGGTGGAGCCCTCCGAGGGTGATCCCGGCGGCATTTCCCCCTCCGATCTTCTCCGGCGGCAGCCTTCTGTCTCTCTGTTTCGTGGTTTCGTCTCTCGGCGTCGCCTCCTTCTCGAAAAGTCCAGGGGACCATTTATATAGTCGTTTTTAGGTCACGAGACACTCAGGAGAAGAAAGATCGACGGCATCGGAGCCACGGGGGCAAAAAGGGGGCCCCACAAGCGGCCGAGGAATCTGGCCGCGTGGAGGGTCCTCTTTTCCAACTGGTTGTCCTTTTGGCCCTCTACTTTGGCCCATGTTCTTCGTCTCGAAAATTCTGAACCGTGCTCTTTGGCCTTGCCCTTTTTGGAGTCCCGAAGCTCCCGGAAAGTCTGAAACACTAAAAAGTACGTTTTCTGGAAAAACAGGGTTAGAACCAAAAGAAGGGGGATTGTTTAGAAAATCCCCAAATCATATAAAACATGAATATAAGTTGCTAATATGTAGGAAAAACAAGTAATAACATGCAAAGTTCATGTATGCATTTTACATGCATCAACATCCCCAAGCTTAACCCATACTCGTCCTCGAGTATGAAGGCGATAAAACTAACATGGACTTTGCATTTTAAAACAATCATGGAATATCAAATAAGATTATTCATGCTACATATAATCAAATGATTCATAATGTAGATGAGTAGCAACATACAACTCATGTTATAAGAAATATCAAATATGCAAGCAAAGATGCTTCATGAAAGTTCACAAAGTGTATAATGAAATAAAAGCACTATGGACCAAATGCATACACAAAATGAAAAATAAAATCCTATATTGGTCAAAGAATAGCATAATAGAAATTAGAAAATATGGTGGATACTTTGGAGAAAATTGAGTAGAGGTAGAACATGATCAAGTCTTATTTAGCCTCTAAATTATTCAACTAAAATTACTAATTGAAATGTGGCATCCATTGGTCTAACACTCTCATTGCCCCTTTATCACTAGCATCTTAAATTGTGAATGTTGAAGCAATGTGATTGACAAGGTGTTGGTTGAATGCCTCATGCCCCGTGAGTGTGAAAACCTACTCCATGATTACTCAACTTAAGATTCCTAATAAGCTTTGTACAATCATAATAAGTATTAATGACATCATAGAGAACCTCAAAGAGGTACCTCTTGCCCCATTACATGGAAACCAGCCCATGTCACAATGAGTAGATGAACAAACGGAGTAGACTCATCATCCTTTTTTATTTCATTCACTATATGCATAGCTTCTTATTTTATTGTAGGATGTGTTTGTAGAGTTCACTCTAGCTGTAAGTAAATTTCCACCATGATCAAGCATGGCTTGGGTTAGCGGCCCAATGCGTTTCTCTAGTCATAAATATACTTACTCATCAAAGCTTACTATTCCTCTATTTCATTTCGGCATGGCAGGAGTCCAAAAACAAAAGTACATGATATCAACCAAATGTAAATTTTTGTGCAATGTTGAAAGCTTTCACGTGATATACGTTTATAGCTAGCTCCCAACCAAACACTTGTCAAACGCAAAACTTTTAGCTCCCGTTATTGGGTCATGTTTATTAAGTGCAATGAAAAGTAAAGGTGTGCATTCAAAAGTTCGTGAGAGTCCTATCCCAAATTCAGCTCATGAAAATTAATAAAGTGAATATATTAATTTATAACATAAATAAAACTATAACATGGTGAACATACTCGGAATAGCTCTGAAGCTAATAGGTAGATATGGTGGACTCACTGGAAATACTTGGCTAAAGGGTGTTGGAAACAAGTTTATACTTGTTGAAATTTTTGCTTTTTTGGCTAGCAAGAGGGAGATATTTGACCAGCTACTATGCATGCATATGTCCATAGAACTACTCATTTCATGACAAACTAAATAAACCAGCAATTAACATCAAGGACATGAATAAGAGATAGCTCAAGACAACATTATTGCAAATTTCTACACATAAAAAGCCTATAAATCATGCAAACATATGTAGCTCTTAAAATCAACCATGGCATCCCTATTCCAAGTCATAATACTAGCATCCCATACATTCCAACCACAAAATCCAGTAGCTCAATCTCATATAAAATGATGGGTGTGGTCTTATCAAAACAAAAATAAAAACAAAAACTAGACGCTTCAAGTCTCTACGATAAATGCTTTGCTTAGAAAAACAGAAAGTAGATGTGTGCTAACCAAAAGAGTGTAGCTCCAGTGGGGTGTTCATCACATCCCCAAGATTATGGCTTTCACCATTCTTGGATGTCTTGAGGTGCAGCTCCTCTATTCCCTGTGAAAAAACTTCACAAAACATGTTTCTCCCATTCTTTTTCTGTGGGGTGAGATTAGCAAGGACAAACAAATCACATGCTTGCTGTGCAAAATTCCAAATCAAATGGTCCAGTAGATAGAAAATAAGTTTCATTATTTTGTATGTTCACTCTCTTGCTTGAAAGAATCATGGAAATTCGATTCCCAAGCCCAAAGAGTGCATAAAACAAAACAAGGCAGAATCTGTCCAGAAAAGCAACAGCAGCAAAACAAACGTTTTTCCCTAAGCTAGACTCGTAAATAAATTAAGCCAATTTTTGTGCTTACAGAGGACGAAAAGTTGCAGAACATACTAAAAAATTAGCTCAATCCGACATACCAATAAAAAACTTAAAATCATACGGTGAGAAGACTCGTGCTGAAACAGAAATTTCATGCACTAGGATAGCAACTTATAAGTCCAAATGGGTTTGACTTGACTCTTTATTGAAAACTCCAGAATTAAAACAAAAAAAACTAATCTCTTGAGACAGCAATAGGACACTAGGAAAATCCAAACAAAAACAACCGGTTTGCCTCCCGTAAAGCGCTTTCTTTATAGCCATATAGCTAGGCTTTACTTACTTAACATCATGATGGTTGGAGTGAGGTGGCTCGGCATCCCCAAGCTTGGATTTTTATACTTATTTGATACATGTAGGGTGAGCCCAGGGGTACATCCCCAAGCTTGATTGGTTTTCCTTCTTGATCTTTGTTCATCTCACTCAACTTTTCCTCCTGAAAAATTCTTCTTACACAAATCTCAACATAAAACTTGATTAGAGGGGTTAGTGCCTCCATAAATAAAATCCACATAGGTACAGCAAAGACACATCATGAGTTGATTCTAAATATTAACTACTGTTACTACAGTTGTGCATTGCTCCTTGATCAAAAGAACAACACAAAACACAAGTAATGAGAGCAATGCAAAATAAAGACATAATCTGCCAAAAACTGAACAGCCCGTAAAGAGTGAATTTTTAGAGGCACTTAAGTTGCTCAAATCAGAAAACTTAAAACTAATGAAATATGTAGTGATAACTAAATATTGCTGTCGTAAATTACCAGGTCAAAATTCCACTTCTGTGATTTTAAACATTTTTCGCAGTGAAGTTCTGGAATCTATTTTCTGGACAGCTAATTACTATTGTTTAATCCTATCTCTCATATAAGATTATTCTTGCCATTTATAATGAGAAATAAGACAGAAATGTGATGTTACAGTAGTGAACTAATATTTTTATTGTTTTTAGCTTTGTAAAAAGTTTTAATGATAGATACTTTGCAATGGTTTCATTGGCATGAACAACACATGTTCAAGGTCGACCCCAACTTCTCCATTACTCATCCTTCTCATTTACTTTCCCAAAAAATTTATAAAATGAAAATCTTGAACTAAATGATAGATAACAGTAGGTAAAGGTATTTTACATGTGATGGTGTTGGGAATATGCCCTAGAGGCAATCATAGATGATGTAATTCCCAATGTATTCATAAAGTTATTAAGTTGTCCTTTGGTTTGAACATCTGATATATGTCATTGAATATGTGATTCGATTGTGGAACTATGTATTCATGTTGTTCATACTAATTGTCCTTGGTCGTTAAGGTTGTGCTGGACACACACCCTAGACTAATATGAGTGTTGGCTGATGACACGGTTCCACTTGTCATGGGCATGGTGATGCCATTCCAACGTTCACAGACTTGGCTAAAGAGTTTAGCAAGTCGGACTGACCCACATTGAGATGCAACGATCAAGTCGTCATTTGCATGTCTCAATCAATGTAATCCTTAGACCTGAGGTTGTCGCACAATCCGAGTTGTGGATCACCGACTTAGATTATGTCAAACGTTGTTCTGTGACAAGGCAACTAAAAAGGAGAAGATTCGTGTGGATAATGGGATAATGGG